>JABXWE010024584.1:0-26050 GCA_014611495.1 Limonius californicus | reverse complement strand
AATCGGTGAAGTGACACATGACAAAGATTCCATGTTTTGGCTGCCTCTCTAGTGGAAGTGTTATTTTGAACATCTTTATATGCGCTTTCATACTGGTGCAAAGTAGCTTTTCCTCGATCCGTCGTTCGTATTGTTTTGTTAGGCATTCTAAATTGAAGAAAATAAAATTCTGTATTAAATTCTCTAAATCCACAAGCGCATTTATGAATTAAAAAGATTAATTAGCTACAGAATTTTGATGTGAAATATGACAGGGACAGTTGTAACATGTTACAAACATCCCACTATGGTATTGTTACAATCGTCCCTGCATACATTTTTCGCGTGCCTAATTTGATACTTGCCCAAAAAATTTTTTAGACATTATTTTGACTTAAAATATTATGCTTATGCTTTAGCCAACATAATATTAAATCGAAACAGCCAATAGTGCAATTTAAAATTTCGCGTAGTTGTAGGATAAATTTAGATTAAGATAAAGACACAAAACTTACTTTGCACATCGTTTCACACCACACAGGTTATAACTGTGAATAAAACGATCCACAGAGGTTCTCGTTCAAATGAGGTACGCTAGAGGTCACTGCCGACTTTATTTTGATGCAATATCGAAGAAACCCCTTTTTAAAACGAGAATACGCCTACTGTTACAACCAACCCGTGTTACTTTCGTATCTGGTCTCCCCTACCACTCCCTGTTCATCTATTACAATTCTTTGAATTCCATTCTCTATATTTTGGCTTACTGGATCAGGACGGTTAGTAGTTTTGAGCGACTCCTTGAGTGAATTAATCATTAAGCCTTCCTCATTAAAGCTCAGAAATCATTCATCAAGTCTTGTGCTATTTTTAGTTAAACCCACAATACCACCAGCATCCTTAGCATTTTTGTCCACATGTTCTATTGCTTGATCAACTGAAATGGTATTAAATTTTCCTGGCAAACGTTTAACTATGAAATTTCCATCATCAAATTCCTTCTTTACTTCTGGGGCATTATGTGGCAGGTTTAACATGTCACCTAAATAAATTGCTCCCCATCGGGAATAGTTTATATGATTATATACAAAGAACCAAGGAAGCATTTTCTTAAAACTACTTAAATGAAGTTCCCAGTTTCAAGTTCTTTCGCTGTATAAAAATTTTAACAGGATTTCCACGAAATTAATATATGAAAACCAAAACCTAAACGTTGCAGACTGTGAATTAATAAATTCCATAAAGATGTCAGAAATTTCTTCACATTTAGCAACCATAATCTTAAAATTTTCCAGAGAACTTCTAGACCTGATATTTTGACAAGTATCATTTGATAACAACCGTACAAAATTAAAGGCGTGTATGCAGTCACTTTTGCAGTCAATTAGCCATTTCTCAAACAGTAATATTAAAATTCTCATTTAACCTTCATAGCTTAATTTGTGAGCCCTAATACCGTTATTCCACTTTTTTCCGTTAAAGATTTCTGTTTTAGTCGCTTCGCCGTATAAACCACTTTCTAGCCATATATCTTTAAGTCCTTTTTTTTTTTTATTTTATTTTTTAATTTTTTAAAAGAATCGTGGAGTTGTCAAAGGCAACTCCAAGATTCCCATCCCTCCCAGCTTATCCCGGCTCAGCACATTTCGTGCTATTCACAGGTCTAACATGCCCCACCCTTGAAAAACCCCATGCCCCAGACACCACAAACACCCTGGGAAAGTGCAGGATTCGAACCTGAGCGACTTTGGTAGAATAACTCCGAAGCCAAGCGCTGAGGCCATTACTCTACCGCGGTCCCCTATCTTTAAGTCCTGAATTACCCATATGTTGACCGACTATTTTTAAAAAAATTTACCATTATATGAAAACCTCCCATACGTAAAATACAGTTTCTACACTCTTGCTGCTTTAACCACTGAATTTCTTTCGCTTTAAAATATATGGCCTGATCAAACGTTATTACTACATATTTATTGTTTAATTTGTTGGCAATGCTTTCACATCTTTTCATAACCGTCCATACTGTGTCATATTCTGAAGCTACGTATGGTATAGTTATGTCCCTAACGTGAGTCCACGCCTATCGCTTATACCTGAATTACGTTAGCTGTCCTTTGTCTCTTTTTAACCAGTGAGGCAAAGGGAAATAGAACGCTTGTGCGTAGTTTGCAGCATACAATACTTTGGCTATTCAGAATCATTAGCGCGCTGCGGTTATTTTTTTAATATGCGCCGTATCACAACAAATTATATACATGCAAATAATTTCAAAGTAATTACATAATAAATAAAACAACAAAAGTAACATTATACAATATAATTATCAGTTATAAATACAATATTTTGGCTATTCAGAATCATTAGCGCGCTGCGGTTATTTTTTTATAAATATGCGCCGTATCACAACAAATTATATACATGCAAATAATTTCAAAGTAATTACATAATAAACAAAACAACAAAAGTGACATTATACAATATAATTATCAGTTATAAATACAATACTTTGGCTATTCAGAATCATTAGCGCGCTGGGGTTATTTTTTTTTAATATGCCGTATCACAACAAATTATATACAAGCAAATAATTTCAAAGTAATTACATAATAAATAAAACAACAAAAGTAACATTATACAATATAATTATCAGTTAGAAATACAATACTTTGGCTATCCAGAATCATTAGCGCGCTGCGGATATTTTTTTAACCCTAGGATGACCAACCTCGTTTTACATACATGGATGGCCAAGTGGGGTCAAAACTGACCCCGCTATATATTGCGGTATAAAAATATCTACAATCATTTTTTAGCTTTTATTGATTTATTTAAATATAAAATACAATATTCTGATAACAAAAAATAAACGTATAAAATCAAAACTGAATTCAAAAAAATAAAATAAAAATGAAAATTGCTCAGCGTACAGGTTATGCATTATTGGCACAAGTATTACATACTATATTTTTATTTATAGAAGAATGTTGTTTGCAAACAAAATAATTGCACTTATTACACTTCGTTGAACATTTTTTGTCGGTAGAACGGGTACATATTTTACAGCGTTCACGTTTTTGTGCATTTTGATCGGCCTGTTCTTCATTGTGGTCTAGATCTTCGATTTCAAGTACTGTGTCCATTGCTTTTCGAATACCTATGTCGATGTAATCCTTCACGCGGGCGCGACTTTATAAGAGGCGTAACCAGTTGAAGTCCCAAATCTTGAAGAAAAAGTCTTCTACGGAACAACTTTCCTTTTTCATAATTAGTATATTTCTCTACATACAAGGTAAATGCGTTTAGTGCGGCTATGTCAATAAAATTGAAAAATAAAACTAATGGCCAGTGTTTTGTATTGCGATTGCACGAATATTCCTTTAGCATCTTGTCGAGGGTGTCAACTGCTCCCTTATGTTGGTTGTAGTCCAGTATAACTTGTGGTTTATAAGATGTTTCCTCTCCTGATATATTTAAATCAGAATGTTGTGTGCTTAGTAGCAGAACACTTCTATTCTTTTTTGGTACATAAGAAACTAGAATTGTGTCTTTCGTGTATAGAATTTCGCTTGAGTGTTCTTTGCTACCTTTTGTGGGAATAAATTCTTTAGGTACTTCTCTGTGTATTTTTCTTATAGTTCCTGTTAGTGATTTTTTTTGGTGTAAAAGTGCGTTTGAAAGTTTCAGGGAAGTGAAGAAATTGTCTGTTGTTACACCATATCCAGCACCCAATCCATCCACTAACTCCAATACGACACGCTTGCCTAAAAAATTGATTATAATTAGTTTTGACAATAAAGTACAATTAATTGTGTTTATATACCTTGCTCCTTTTCCGGTATATTGTTTACCATTCCTGTGTAAACTTGTAGATTCCAGCAATACGTATTTGATGAATCACAGAGAATCCAAATTTTTATGCCATACTTATCGGGTTTTGACTTCATATATACCTTGAACGGACACCTACCACGACAAGGCACAAGTCCTTCATCGATGCAAATATCAGGATTGGGATTATACGATTTTTTACAGTTAGAAGCCAATATATCATGTATTTCACGAATTGGAGCTAATTTATCCAGAACACGTCTTTCTTGCCGCGTTGCTGCATCATCGAATCGGATAAATCTAAGTATCGACTTCATTCTGTTTCGAGACATTGTGGCACTAAAAACGGGTCTTTGAAAGGCTAGATGTTTCGTACTCCACAACTCCAAAATTGGTTCTTGGCGTGATTTGAAACAGCCAGCAAGCAGAATTAATCCAATAAAACCATATATTTCTTCTGCGTTCAAAGGTTGCCAGTTATCTCCCAAAATAGTGTGAGCTCGATTATTTGTTTCTCGAATAATAATTTCTATAATATCATCAGATATAAACAGCTTCAAAGCCTCTGCAAATGACGTAAAGTTTCTGCTGTAATCAGTAAATCCAGGCCTATTATTCAAGATATTTGTTTGTGCACGTCTGTTAGTGGGGGGTTTGTTCTTTTGCCACAATGTACCATCTTTTCCCGATATTTTTTCAGATTCTACTGTGGCAGGTTCAGCTGTGGCATCGTCTAATTCATCCTCGCTTCCTTCTATATCATCATCGTTTTCTGATTCTATTTCAATTTCTATTTCATCATCGCTTTCTGACACTATTGCGTCTTGTACATCATCATAAAAGTCAGGAGCGTCTCCTATCTCCTGTAGTTCATCGTCCGTAAGATATTTGCGCGCCATTTTATGTACACAACATAGACTGCACCCGACACACACACTCTGAAATGACGATGCGTACTGCAGGGTATCTGTAATTTTAATTTTAAATAAAGGTGCAGTATAGGCTGTTAGAGTAGTTGCAATATCTCATGATCCGCGAATTGCGCACCGCCGGGAGTGAGAAGGCTGTAGAAAAGGACGCCCAAACAGTGTTTTCGGCTCAACCTAAAAACATCAGGCTAGCATGTAGGGCCAAATTGAAAACAGACTATGCAAATAAATGTGTAATTTAACTCTTTAACGTGCACTAAATTAATGATAATACATTAAATAAACCACTTTTTGTGCAGTCAATTTTATTAAATTAAATGATAACGTAGTAGAAAAATTATATTATATCTTTCACGTACCTAAAATTGTTTTCTTATTCTTGTTACAGGAATTAACTATTAATTTGTAGAATGCTTGTTTTATTTGTCTGAAGAAGGTCCTATGGGACTCGAAATATAATTTTTCTACTACGTTATCATTTACTTTAATAAAATTGCTTGCACATCCCTAACCTAATATTAAAGGGAAGTGTTTTCACTTAGCAAAAATCAGAACACAATAAAACAAATTATAGGTACATGAAGTCAAATTTAATGCAAATATCGTACAACACGATTACACAATTAAATATTATACATAAATTCATATTGAATGCAAATACAGTCCATATTAAAATGAAAGGAATGAATGTAAACAATTTTAAGTTAAATATCAAAGTGTCTTCAGATAATATAAAGCAAAAATTATATACAATTATAATGGAATCCTATTTTATGCACTAACTTTCTAAAAGAACGTATCTTTCCAGTAAAATTAATGCCTTCATCTTTCACTGCTTCAAATACAGCCTGCATCGTTGGTCTTCTTTTGTGAATATTTGCAAATCTATAAATAATTGTGCGTACAGTTTCTTCTTCGTACTGATCCAACGTAGACCTCGGACTGCTTTTATTGATGGTTTTCCTTAGGGAAGTAAATTTGCCACCATCTGGTTGTAGCCTGCCTTCCTTAACAATTCTTTTGACGGTGGCTGATCCAACGCCAGTTGCTTGCGACACTCTTTCGATCAAACTGCTTAAAGGAATAGTAAGTTCTTTGGCATCCTTTTCTTCCTTCATAAATTTATAAACGCTGTAAATTATATCACGGCCTTGACTGTGCACTGTTCGTTTGGCGTTGCTCATAATTACTAGTGATCTGTAAATAAACTTTAATTAGTAAAATGGCTAAACAGAATATTATTACGTTAGATATGTAAAAATGGATTTCAACAAAGTAGAACTTGGTACTGCCAATAGAATATCATTGTTACTTACTGTACAACAGCTACTGATGCGAAGTTTTTAAACAACGAACTACTTTTGCAAAGAAAACGCTGTAGGTGGATTATAACCTAAAAACAGTTTTAATAAGTATTCCATAAAAATGTTAAATTTGGGTACTTCTACTTACAGCTACACAGTAAATAAACTGCTGTAGTCTTCAAAAGACTGTTTCTTCTAATAACGCAGGGAAATTTAAATATAAACAAGGGAAAAAATCGCACGCCATAAAATGACAACAAATATTTCCGCAACGATATTTTCAAGTTGGTCTTTAGAACAGTTCGTGACGTCAGTAACATATTTTGGTTTAGTGCGCACGGATCATGAGATATTGCAATGCCTCTAGTTGGCATGTCACTTGCTGGAGGGAGAGGGGGTATCAACAATGGCTACTATAAGTATGCGCACTTGTTAACTATGAACATGCGCACTAGTCAACCCGATACGTAACCCTGGATTAATAATTATAACTAGAATGACCAAGTGGGGTCTTTTATGACCCCAAAAGACAAAAAAATGTTTTTGACGTACACATTCATATTTAGAAAATGTTTATGCAAGAAATAAGTCATATATATCGAGAAACTCGGCTAAAAAAATATTCGGCCCGAAATCTGTAATATTTACAGATTTATACAAAAAAAAACACACTGGGGTCAATTTTGACCCCGTTTGGTCATCCTAGTGTTAATATGCGCCGTATCACAACAAATTATATACAACCAAATAATTGCAAAGTAATTTCATAATAAATAAAAGAACAAAAGTAACATTATACAATATAATTATCAGTTATAATTTTATTAATCACTATCATCATATTCAATGTGAAAGTCGTCGTCCGAATCAGAATCCATTCCTAAATGAATCACAAGTGGATTTACTTCTTCAATTATTACACGTTCGCGTTCCCAATAATCTTGAATTGTTTTATCAGTATGTTGAACTGTTTTTTTCCAAATTTCCAGTGCTTCCTTCCACTTACTTATTACATTCTTATCACCATATTTATTTTAGTTTCCAAAAACATTGCCAACAATTACATTCGCAAAGTAAATGACCTACGCCACTGTCAGGTAAGTAGCTTGTCCGTAAACCTATTCTTACAATCTCCGTAGGCGTGGACTCGCTTAAGCCGTTAGGGACATAACGAATTGGAATATACTATAGTATTGGTAAATAACCATAAGACCTAGTATTAGTATCTTCCTTTGCTAACAACTTGTTGAAACCTGACCACTGTGGTACTACAATATCTTCTTTATTTGCCAAATCATTGGATATCCTACAGAGAATCCAAGACATATTATGTTGGCGAATGTAACTTTTGACTGGAGTTTCACTAAACGTTTCTTTATTTTCAAGTAATGGTGCAGGTTTGGTTGATTTATTGCAGTTAATTCGTCTTATGAAATGAAAACGATCAGGAATATCTAATTTATCTTTATAAGGAAGAAGTTTGAAATCTTGATAAGTATGATTATTTGACAGTCCTCTCTGAAACGGAACTATTTGAGAGCCATGAAATGTTGGCGATTTATCCAAAGTTACTTCAAGAATATCGATGTTATCTACAGCGAATTGTAAAAAGTTATTGTTATTAGGTAGTAGTAGTAGTAGTATTGCCTAGGAATAACGGTGTTCTCATTTTCAATGTATTTGTTCATTTCTCCCTGAGCAATAGTATTTTGCAATCTTAAAATGTCTGTACGAGATACAATGGCCACAGGTGTGTAAATTCTCTATTATTTTCTTCGATCTAGTTTCCTGGTGTACCATAATCCTCAATCCAATATGCTTCGGAGTTAAGTTCCTACATTTGGAATAATTATAAATTATATCCTGACATATACTTAACGTCTGTTTTTCGTCTTCTTCAACTCCATCTGATATAAGAAGGTTTACAATCCAAATTAGAGCCTCTGGATTGTATTTTTTATATTTTTTGATATCTAAATTGTTGTATGTGTTTTATGAATTTGCGATCGCTCTGAAGTATTATTTATACAGGGAATATAATTGTGGTTAGGCGTTTCCTTCATATGCGGTTGAATAGCTTCATCTTTTGTTGTTTTGGGAATGATTATGTCAGATCTATTTCGCTGCTTGGATTTAATAACTTCAATTTCATTACCAAAATATGACTGTATTAATCTAAGTAATTGCCTTTTTGATTTGAATCCCCCAATGGATGTCATACCAAATCCTTTTTGTTTGGCAAAACCTTTCTGAAGTATTTTACATAATTTAAGAAAACTCTGGTCCTTTCTTAATGATCGTTGTATAATAACTTTTGTCGATTTTTTGCACTTTCTCCATTCAGCATTGAAACAAGAGGCATGGTATTTTACCTTTATTGCTATTAAGTCATTTGATGCAATTCTCTCCAAAATAGCAGAATTACTTTGTGCAATTCGTTTGATTTTATTTTCAGTATTTGTTGTTAGCACTTGTGAACGAGTTTTTGTATTTGATGTCTTCTGACAAACTACATATTTATAAACTATTTTTTCGTAAGGAGACACTGGAGCTGGTTTCAGCAGCAGCTGGAATGTTTTCAATTTGCCTTTGCTTCTGAATTTTTTTACGGAGGGTTTCTATATTTTTTTTACTATTAAAGCTGGAATAACAATTTTTGTGCCAGCTTGCGTCTTGAATTGTGATTACTGTTGTAGGAAGGTCACAATTTACTTCTTTACCAACTTTTTCTCGCAACTTCATGCATTCTAAAAATGTCTTGAATGATTTCACTGAACCTTTTACTAGAGAATCTGGATTTTGACATATTACACATTTTTTAAAGATGTTTTTGTATTTAATTTTATTCTGGATTCAATTTCACTGTCTGAACCTGTACTGCTACTTGTTTGATTCATTTTTGCGTGGCTGTAAATACAACATTATATAGTAATATGTACATCCAAATTACTAACATATGTACTTCAAACTTCAAACAAAACCTGAATTTTATTAACTAAGGAAGAAAATCACTGAACACAAACCACAAACACGATAACAGCAATGTTAACTAAAACGTACACCTTTTCAAGATTTTAAACTTTGCTCAAATTAAAGTACTACTATTAGACTACGCCGTTAAGGTCGCTACAGATGCTCCGTCTTACCTTCATCCTTGCCTGCACAGTTCTAGTTGTAAGGCAAGTCTCTAGAGATCAAAAGTATCCACATGTAGCGTGTTCAGTTCATACTTTTTCTCAGTTTTAAGGCTACCTGGTAGTGTGATCATGTAACATAATCTCATTGATGATCTTTTAATAACGGTTTCTTTAGCGTTAGCTTTAAGAAAGAAAAGTGAACGTAGATCAAAATGGGCAAAATCGTGGCTTTTATAGAGGGCTCAACTCTCGCACATAAATTGGTTAAATGAAATAAAGTTGGAACCCGAAGACTGGAATAATTACCTTCCGATGGATGAGGCTACCTATTTTGAGCTTTTACATATGGTAACACCTCTTATTAAACGTAAGGACACTGTATTGAGGGCCGCTATAACTCCACATGAGCGACTTAGTACCACCCTTCGTTTTCTGGCCACAGGAAATACGTTTTGCTGATTTAAAATTTAAAACTGCAATATCTGCACAGGCTTTATCGGAAATCATCCCAGACACGTGCAAAGCTATATATAAAGTGCCGAGGAAACGTTATTTAAAGGTAAGTTGCGTAGATATTCAATTAACACCCATTTCATTTACGATTTTTATTATAACTGAAACTGAAACTACATACAGTATCTCACAAATAAGCAAAAACAGCACAAACAGTATACCTACTTGTAGAAAATAAAACACACGACTATAATATGTTATTAAGTATTTTTTTCCATTACACGTTTTCATTGAAGGTATGGAAAAACTGTGCAGCATCGTATCTTGGGTCTTGGCTTTGGGCAATATCGTACCTTTGTGTATGTTTGAGGTGTATATTGCTGCTTGTGTGGAAAAGTAGCTTCCAATTGTGTGACTGCAGACGACGTTGAAGGTTGAAAATTATTTTGTTCACTCACTATCTTGGAACTTCTACCGATACTTCCAAATTTTGCTTCAAAATTGCGTCATTAATTAATTTTTGACAAAATGCAGCTTGTTCTGGTGTCAGTGTTCTTAATTATTCTGCAATATGCTTGCCGTATGATTCATATTGTTGAAAATCTGATGCTTTTAGTTTATTCGCTACTAATCCTAAAATTTCATCGGATTTATCATTTCTTCCCTTCCTTTTGGGCTTACTGGTTTGAGATGAGGATGCTTGAGACCGTATGGATGAAAGAGAATCAGGACTCAATAACGGCGAAATAAAATCATTATCCTGTAGAAGATAAAAAAATATATTTTAACCATAGGTATATCATTAGCGAGAGATGTACGAATGAGATAATCGTAATTTGATTATTATCGTATTATAAGTACAAGTAATTGTGGAAAAGTAAATATTATGTTTTCAGTGTTTATTTCCCGAAGGACCCAGCAGTACCTAATAAAGATAATATTTATTTTTAGTTTCCCAATACAGAGATCGAATGGAAAAATATTGATGCTGAGTTTGACCGCAGATGGCAGTTTCCAAATTGTTTCGGTGCTGTGGATGGGAAACACGTCCAAATCACCCCACCAGTAGGAAGTGGATCATATTTTTTTAATTATAAAAAGAGTTTTAATTTAGTGTTAATGGCTATAGCAAAGGCGAATTATGAATTTCTTTTGTGCGACATTGGAACAAATGGGCGTGTTTCAGATGGGGGAGTTATTGAAAATACAATGTTTTTCGAAAAACTTGTGAATGGTGAACTTAATATTCCTACAGTAAATAATAATGAACTTCCATATGTATTTGTAGGTGACGAAGCGTTTGCACTTCGTACAGATTGAAAAGAAAACCTTTTAATCAAAGAGAATTAAATTTTGAAAGAAAAATTTTCAACTACAGATTGTGTAGAGCACGTAGATTTATTGAAAACGCTTTTGGAATAACGGTTGCACGGTTCAGAATTTTTCACACACCTATTAATTTAGACGTAAAACACATAGAACATGTTGTAATGACTTGCTGTGTATTACACAATTTCTTACGCAGAGAGTGTTCTAATTCCTATAGCCCGCAAACATGTCTACACGAATAAGACAAAATAAATAGTGAAATAATTCCTGGACTCAGGAGTGAAACACAACTTTTTGTATTAGAAAGAGGTTTTAATACAAATTATGGAGAAGCAGCAAAAAATGTACGACAGAGATATCTGCAACATTTTAATGGTGACGGAATTGTCGAATGGCAAAATAATTATGTTTCATTCATATTGGAGGTACTCTCTCTCTTGGAGTCTCCTGATTTAACAGAAACAATAATAGGTCAAAATACCATAAAGAGGGCTTGTAGATATCATATTCTCCGGCTCCTATAATAAAACTTATAATTAGAATATACAAATAGTACAAAAGTATACAACCAGCATACTTGACTTTTCTGACTCCTTTGCTTTTTTCATTTCTTTCCTAAAACAGCTCCTTAAAGAATTGATTTTTTTTTAATAACTGCATCCTTTGTAGCCATCGGGTCTTCTTCTTTTAATTTATCACACAATACATCGTACGCTGCTTGTTTCTTATTGCGGTTACTGTATTCTGCAGACTTGATTTTCCATAAACATGTATTTTGTCTGTATAGTGATATAAATTCAGTTATAAATTCTCTAGAATAACCCCTCAAATCTGCCATTGTTAATGCAAAAACGGAAAACGAAATTATACCGTCGCACTGCCTGGTCTAGAACTAAAGACTCGTTCGTCCACATGTACTTGCGGCGTAGAACAGTGGGAGAAGCAAAGCAACGTGAGTCACAGATCGACAGCGTGCATGTGGGTTTTTGAAATTATTTTGCAATATTTTACATTTAGTGAAATATCTCGTTTAAGATAACTCTACAAATTAAAATTTAAAAACTAGTACCTTTCATACAGAATAATACACATTTTATAAACAATGAATTTTCGTGCTAGGTTGATAGTTTGGGAAATAATAGCGTGTAAAGCGAAAAAAGGCGAAAAAACCCCGATTTCACTGGTGAACTAAAACGAATAAATTGAATTAGAAGATTTTTTCTCCATACAAGCAACGTTAGCTTCCCAGGATTCAGTAATATTTTAAAAATACAAAGCGTACAAAGATAACTTTGATACTTCGCGATAATATGCTTTACCATCTAAGGTTATCGAATGTGCAATCAGATGAATTTTAAATTTTGTGCCCTTATGCACAGGACGAATTTTTGACGACTTGCGGATTTCGAATCTATAAGGCATAAGCAACAAGTTGGACTACTGCAACAATTTTCACTCTAACGTGCCCTCAACAGTTATGTTACGAACTACTTGGCACCATACTAATATTACTCTTGCAGCCCTTTCACATCTTGAATACAGCATGAAAGCCAGTCTCTGCCCTGACAAGTGCATGTTGGTTGTATTAGGGAAGTATGTTCTGTAAGGTAGTTTCCCGGTAGCTTTTCATGTTATTTGTTTATATTTACGGTTATAAACTGCAGGGAATGAAATATGTGATGCTTGTTGGTGCAGATTTGGTTAGTCTAATAATAAAACAATGTTTACTCTATGGGAATTAGGTTTCCTAGGTTAAATTTTCTTGTATCTTGTTATTATTATTATGTAGCTTTCACAGGCCTTGTAGGCCCATCGCTTTGGTGGGAGGCAAGGGTAAGCTGGTTTGTGCAATGCACAACAGGCCCCGACTCTGTGGGTTACCGTGTTGGTGCGTAACTATACTTAACCTGGCCGGTGTGGTGTATTACATATGTGAAAATTGTACCAGTTTGCAATAATAACATGTGTCAACTTACTGCAGTTGAATTATTGCAATAAGCATATTTCCCTGGTTTTTATACTGATTGGGTTAATGTAGCAGCATTACATCGAAGAGCAGAAGCTCAAGTCGGCACTCTGAATTCCACAGAAACCAAAAGCAATTTTACTGGAGTAATATAACTAGATGGGTCTTTGAAAAATGCAGTAAAGAGAGGACTGGGTGTCATTGATTGTCAACTGATAAACAACAAAGATTAAGTCGATAAGCAAAAGATTTCAGGGTTTACTTGGAAAATAAGTCTTCATTAACATTTAATCAAAAATATATGTGCCTATTACTGTTGCAATCAGTGTAACAGCATGTTAAAATAAATATGCATTCTTCTGGTTTTTTATTGAAGGAAACAAACAGTAGGTCACTAATGCTGCTTGTTTGTTGCCTGGTCAAACAATTAGTGGCGCACTGCAGTATTTATTCCTTTTCAACTTCAAATTAAGAATAATCAATTTCAAATTAAGAATAATCAATTTCAAATTAAGAATAATCAATTTTAAATTAAGAATAATCAATTTCAAATTAAGAATAATCAATTTCAAATAGAGATTTTTTTAAGTTCGGTTTCGAGAGTAATTATAGCAATAGCTTTATATGTTTGTCTGCTGTTGACAACAACGTAAATATACATACAATAAAAGATGAAAAGCATCAAATTTTTTAAATTTATTTAAATGTATCGTAAAAAGTTAAACAAACTAAGGTTACAAATTAAACGAACAACGGTAATACCACTGAAAAACGAATTAGAAAACAAGGTCCACCATATTTAATGCGTCTGGTATGTGTCGTTGAATATGGGCAACATATCTGGCACAATGGGCTACTGTAAGTTTTAAAATATTTTCCCTTATAATGTTTTCCAAACTTTGTTGACGAAATTCAGTTTGAGTAAGGTTAGCTCTCATTTCACCAGCTAGAATATTTGGCATTTGAATAGCTAAATCTGTTTTAACATATGCCTTTAAACCTGACCAAGCTTGTTCGATGGCATTAAACATAGGTGAATATGGGCTTAATCTTAGCAAATGATTTTCAGAAAACTCATCTTCTTGGAAAACTTCATCAATAGCAGCATGGCACGGCGTGTTGTCTATGACCAGGACTACGGGCGTCTGATATATAAGTTGGGCATTGCGAATACAGTGTCGAACAAATTCTTTAGCTTGCGGCTTTTTAAATGCCCCCCGTGGTATATGAGACCCATATTCCCAATACATCCAATGACGTGGATATTTGCGCCTTTGCTACCAGCCGAAATGTAAGTGCATCGTGTTCCTTTTTTTGATCTTCCTTTGCGTCGCGATACAAATAAATTAAAATTAGTCTCGTCCATATAAATAATAGGGATATTTTCTGCCTGATATTCTAACAATTTTTGAACATACTCACGCCTCCTTACTTTGTTTTCTTCACTATTTGCTCTTTCAGGTTCTTTTCTAATATCTTTTAAAGTAAACATCATACCATCTAAATGTTTTCTCACACATTCTTTGGAAACATTAAGTTGATAATTTGTTAGAAGTTTCTGTGTTATTTGTTTTAAGGTTATTCTAGGATTCTTTTCGATGCACTGTTCCATGTAAATCCGGTGTTCATTAGCAATTTTAGATCTGCGTTTACCACCACGCTGCTTTTCTTCATCTGCTTGATTTTTTACCCATCGATATGCGGTTGAAGTCTTTACTCCTAGTGTATTTGCAAGTTCTCTCCAGTTTCCATTATTATTATACACAACACATATTTGCTTTTTAACATTAAGAGATTCACGTTTTTTTTATGTAAGGCATCTTTAACAATGCGCGAATACTGTAAATGACATTACTTAATGTTTTATGTTGTTTTTCACAGGTCACTTAATATCTAACAATATTCTCAATTTGAAGTTGTTTATTCCCAATTTGAAAGTGTTTATTCCCAATTTGAAATTGATTATTCCCAATTTGAAATTGATTATTCTCAATTTGAAGTTGAAAAGGTATAGTTGGACCACCTTCTGGTCTGATTACAGCAAGCATTTGTCATGACATTAGTTTAAAAAGCTTCTTCGCTGTGTTGACAGTTATTTTTGTCCACAGAAGCTAGTGTTCCGCAGAAATATTTGTCGAACTGCTTTGTAAATGTCTACAGCAGAATTATAGCCGGACCTCTGTGGTGTACAATTCAGGTGTTATTCTAGTGGCATAGCAAAAAATCCATTGATGAAAAAAATAGTACATTTTAATATTTCTGTGCAGTTGTGATGGTGTAACAAGTAATTTTTCTTAAAGTTGATAAATATATAATGAAAAAGTTTGTAATAATAAATAATGGCACAAAATGTCAATGCAAAGGTTTTGTAGGTTCAGCTAGTGGTTGTTTATGTCACAAAATACATTTTCCATTTGTAAATATGTATTCATCTTTAGGTTCTTCATAGTTTTAGGATATTGCCTTGCCTCGCAGGTTTACTTTTTGGGTATAGTGATTTGGCAATATTTTCCTTCTCGACGGGCTCGGATTGGATGTTGTAGTCGGTTCTTTGTCATATTTTTGTGTTTAAAACTAAATAAGTTTTTTAATAAAAATTAGCTTGAGATTCACTTTCACATATTGTCAAAGAAAGACAACATTGAGAGGTAAGGCCTTTGATTATGCTGCAGAAGACTTTCTCCATTGTCAAATTTTTATTTGTCTTCATAGATTTTGATTGCTTTTACAATTTTCAGTGGATTAGTCTTTGGATGTAAAGATTTGGCAGATCGTCTTTTTCTTTTTTGGTTGTTTTGTTTTGTCTCTTGAAGGTTCTCAAGTTGTTATGTATTATATCCGGTTCATTATGTATCGTGCAGTCTTCTGCGAATTTATGCACAGTAGTTTTAACCCTTCAGTACTGAGGCATTGAAGACTTACAGCAATGGTCAGGGTAGTCCTGTGATACTGACAATTGGTGTAACATGCGACAATTTATAGATTCAACGTTGCAGTGGTTCTCCCGTGATATTTGGTTCTGACATAAGTTCGCGTCAGTTTAGTAACCAATTCTACACCTTCTTCAGTTGTAAATCGGAAAGCGTCAATTGTAATTTAGATTAATCAAGTGGATTTCAGAAAAGGTTGGCTGTAATTCAAATATTGAATTTGTAAATCTGAATGCATCAGATCTGGCGTACAAAGCTAGAATCAAGTAACTCCAAATTTAAAGGTTTTGGCTGGAGCAATTTATTTATTTAAAATGGTTTTTCAGATTACTTCTTTAGATTTGATCCTACAGTGTTGTTGTTTTTTTAATTTAAATGGTTTTTTGTCTTCTTTTTAAAGATATAAATAAATATAAAATAATCTTACTAAATATCTATGTTTTTGTTAGTTTTTGAGTTACTGCATTTAACAATCGCTCTGATATGCAATGTTAAAAGGAAGTAACTCCACATGCTAGATATTTAAATACACTAAGTGCCCAAAAACAATGAAATAATCTAGCAACTTGATTTATAATTTACACTACAAGAGGATAAGCAAATAAAAAACTTACATAAATAGATTTAAAAGGCATAAAAATTGCTAAATTGGCTTATTAAAATAAAGTAAGGCAAGTAAGACTGATTTTTTGAAAACTTAGTTTTTTTTTTAATAACTGAAAATAATATTCCAACAAGGCAACCAATATTACAACTTATATGTTTTACAAAAATGGAAAGTAATTTTAGTACATATATGTAAATTATAGAAAACAAAAAAATTTCCCATAAGGACCCAACAGTAATTATTGTCTAAAAAGTCCAATATTTATTGTGAAAATAATATTCTAACAAAACAAAACTAATATTGCAACTTACATTTTTTATAAAAACTGATCAGTAATTTTATAATTTTTAAAATTTTAAAAACATAAGTTTTCTCATAAGAACCCAACAGTAATTATTGTCTAAAAAGTCCAAGATTTATTGTGAAAATAATATTCTAACAAAACAAAACTAATATTGCAACTTACATTTTTTATAAAAACTGATCAGTAATTTTAAAATTTTTAAAATTTAAAAAACAAAAGTTTTCTCATAAGAACCGAATAGTAATTATTGCCTAAAAATTTCAATATTTGTCGTTTCACAGCGCCATTTTTAGGTTTGAGCAGCAGAAATTCCTAAGTCATCAATATCTTCTCTGCTTGGCAAATTTTTCCAAAAAAATTGTTTTCTTGGTGGCATATACTGTGTAAGCTCCTTAATAATAATATCTTTCTTTTTTTGGTTTATACCTCTATCGGTTGTGACATGCTTTGGTAATTCTAATTTTAATTTCGGTTTCAAAAAAGATACTTCAGAAAAAAAATTCTTGCTCTAGTTCAGGTTTAAAGAAGAGTTTTTTAGAGCCTTTTACAAATTGAACATACTTTATATCGTTAAGTTTTGGCAAGTCTGATCCCTTTTTTCTAGTTTGACAACCATTTTCAAATTCTAAGAAATCTTCTGCGCGTAAATTAACGACTTTATTTAATTTATTTTATGATTCAATTAAACGAACTAGGTCTTCGTAATCTAAAACTTCTGGAGTGTGTTTCCATTTTTTACCTATAAGGCCATGAACCGAATCAGCTTTCATAAAGCTGTGACCAGGCTCAAAATACTTAAAAGTGATACTTTCTGGTCCCCATTCTTCGTTAACGAATATGACGCAAGCTGTAAAAAGGGTCCAGTTTTTATTTTGTGCTGTGCAGTTGTCTGTCCAAAAAATCACGTGCTTTGTATCGTTGTTTAGTCTTTTCAGTACATTGTAAAATGCCGAGACAACGTCTGACCCATTTCGTCCCCTAATGGCCTCATGCAAGGCCACCTATACCTAGGTAGGTATAGGTGGCCTTGCCTCATGCCAAAGTACACATTTATTTTCATTTGCTGCTTGCAAGTTGGCAAATGTTTCATGAAACGCAACTAATCTGCTGACGAAAAACGAATTTTTTATGGTCATTTTGGGTAATATTAAAATTTTCTGCATGTCAATGAGTAAATTTCAAAATCTAATCCACTTCTTGTTCGAGTCTTCATTGTATTGTTTTCTTGCTACAGTGTATCGAGTTTTATGAATGTCATATATCTTGCAAATGTCACATGTTGCTTTTCTTGATTCTACTAGTCCTGCTTCTTCACCTTCTAATTCACATTTTTCAGAGTCAGTTGAAATAGATGTCTCTGGCATATCGTTTTCGTGAACATGATTTTTATAGGTGGAGCACATTTCGCACTCATCTTGGGTAGGTGATGCAAAACCTATATTTTCTTTATCGAATATTTTTCTATAGGTTTCATAACTTATTTTATAAAACTTTGATAAGAAGTCTTTGTACATTTCACGAATTGTTATATCACACGGTAAATACCTCCTATTCGGGGCATGCTCTAAATGTGACACTTGCGGATGATAGGAATCAATGTGTTTTTTTATATCTGCGTAATTTTTGTCCGCTATCGCTCTCACCGTCTCAGCCCTTTTTTGGCCTCTCTTGTCTTTTAGCTCTACCGGTAAATCGTTTACTGTTCTTTTTAAGTAGTCGGTGATTATGGAGTCTGATCTAAGACCAACAGTATTCATAAACATACTTTTACAAACCACTATCATGCTCTTGGTTTCAGACTCGGTATCTGACAATAAGTTTTCTAGCTGCGATTCATCTTCTACAGAGTCCACGTTAGCGAAATCTTCCATTATATTATTGATTTTCGACTGGGAATCTGAGAATATATTTTCTGGCTGCGAACATTTGGTAAGTTATATACCATCGAAAACCTTCTGGGTACATCTGCATCGACTTTTCTATATTTAATATCTTTTTTGACGATATGTTTATCCAAAAACAGTCTTTTTTCTCTGAAATTTAAATCGTTATAATTTTTAAAAATTATTAATCTTTAATCTTCATTAAATCGTTCACAACACTTCTGTCTGCAACTCTTTTTGCATGGCTCAAGTAGTTGAGGTACATAACATTTTTTGGTTTTCTTAGTTTTTTTAAAGTCTTTATGTTCAGTCTTGTTATATTCATTAGTATCAGTGGAATCAGGGTTTTCATGTTGTTCTTGTTCATCCTTGTTTCTTTTGTTGATGTCAACATCAACTGCAATCTTTTCGCGCCACTTTAAGTCATCACTTTGGACCACAATCTGTTCTGAGGGTATTACTTCTACAGGAATTATTCCAATGCCGTCGGTGTGTGCATTGATCTCTAGTAGGTTATCAGAAATAATTAAAGTGGGAGTGTTGCTAGATACTTGCTCTTCATTCTTAGTATTGGTTTCTGTTACATTTTGAAGTTCAACGTAGTTTTTTTCTTCTTCACCCCTATGACCTATAATTAAATATTTTCCTTTGAATTCTTTAAGTTGATCTGTGTCGACTAATACTGCTTTTGCTGAAGTGGTCTCCCACGGTTCCGGGCCAGGAAAAAGTTCGGTTTGATCTACATATTCTAAAAGTTTAATTTTCTTTGACCAATGACCCTCGTTTTCATTTGAAATGGATGTTAAAGATTGGGACAGAATACTATGAGGGTTTACTGTAACTTGACTGGCTGCATTAAAACTATGTTGTGGACCACCCCTGTAAATTCGGTTTATTTACAATCGTTATTAAAAAAAAACAATAACCCAACTAATATTACTATTTATTTATTATTTCTTAACACAATATCAGTTAGGCACTTTTATATGTAGGCAAAAAAGGATGCAGATTATTCAAAAAGTCTTCCTGTTTTCACAAAAAATAGTTTCATTCATATGTGAACAACGTGCTACAACATCTAAATTATTCTGGCAAAATTTGTGACCGGTAGCATAACTAGACCCTGAACCCCAAAAGGTCCTTCTAAGCTTCCTTCAAAATTTTAAGGCTTATGCATTACAAAGTTTATTTTTAATTCAAACAAGAGAACACCAACGCCGAGGAACAGGGGATAACACTGAGGGAAATTAAACCTACATAAAGAAGAAAAAGTTCACCGTATTTTGTAGATTGCAAAATATCTACACATCCATCTTTAACTTAGCGAAATTGTTTGCACATTTGCGCCTTCATACTTAGGGCACGACGTGCCCCCTCCCCCCCCCGGTTACGCCATTGGATGAAAAGCGCGGTGACTCAGCAAACTTTCATAACTTTGTGCCATTTTTAATTGTCGCTATTAAAATCAGTAAAAAATGCACTTGAACTTATTTAAAGAACATTAAACAATGTAATAAGTACTTACCCACTACTTTTGGGTGCTTTTGCTAAAATTTCAAGCAATTTTCTTCCTCGACTAGACATATTATTTTTTGTGAGCACTACACTACTTAAATTACTAGGCAACTAATAAATTATAGGTACTGAATGATTTGTCCAAACTTGCATGAAGCTACATAAAGCCGGTTTACCCCACCTTTTTCTCGGTAATATTTTGAAAGAAGTCGAGTTAGATATATCTTTGCTATCGTTTTAACCCTTTGAACAAGGTTAAGTAAAGTTACTTGATTCTTCGTTTGCATTTTATAGCACCTAGCATAAAGTAAACCAACTCATTTGTTTCTTAAATTGCAAAAGTGTCAAATCTCAGCAAGTAACTCGAGTAGATTTATTTATACAAAGGTAAATTATAAGAAAGAATAGGAAAATACAAAACTTTGCAAGTAAGAAGATTTACTAAAATATTTTTCGCCGAGAAGTAGAGATGCTAGAATTTAGTTGTAAATAACTTAGTAATGCAACACCATTTAATGACCAGAATTGGTGGAGACATAAGGGTGTCAAAGAGAAGCCCAAATATGCATAAAAAGTAAGAATCAAGTAAGTCGAGTTGCTTGAATCTATGTTTTTGCGGCAGAGATGTATTTGAGATTACTTAGTGGATCATCGTTATCATTCGGCATGTTTGACTTATGTATAAGCCACAAATCAAGAGTTTCGATAAATATTGATAATTACTTATTTCGTGAAAAATAATAGTGGGGCTTAGTACACCCCTCTAATACATTGAACATATTGTTTTTTTAAGGATATTCAAATTGTTGTAATTTTAACTTTTTTTTGACAAATAGCCGAATCATAACCACTAGTAGTGAACATTCAGCTACTAAGTGGTGATTAGAGGACCAATCAGGCCCAAGAGGGTACCGTATATCATGTTAATTAATAAAAAAGAAAAACACCCCTGAAATAAATCTATATTTAGTGACAAACTACAAATAAAGCTTCTAAAAATTCATCCTACAGTTAAGCTAGAAAGGTTTACATTAAATTTATATGTGCCTGATGTTCGTGAAGTTCCAGGATTCATAGAAAATGGTAAAATTGCAGCAATATCTTTTTTCTCATCATGACATTGACGTCCTTGTTGTGGAAGATACACAAACAACAAGTACCGTGCCCCAGGAAAGTTCTTCGGTTGCTACATTATTAGGACCAAACAACTGGGCCAACTACATCCCGAAAATGTAAAAAAAATAAAAGTTCTAAATAGAATGGTGGCAAAAATGTAACCAGCCTTGCAGCACTGCGAGATGAATACATTTAAAAAAAGATGTTGTTCCTGGAACAAGAAGCAGAGATAAATTCAAAGCACCTAAAAATGGACAAAGAATTACATGCCCAAAAAATGGCCCTAATACAAGTCGAAATAGAAATCAAGAAAACGGATTTAACAAATAATGTAAATAAATAATGTATAATTGTAATTTTTTTTGTAGGTACATATTATTAATACAATATCAAATAAATATATTAAAAATCTATTAAACCTATTCAAGACCATTATAATCTTGCAAAATGTTCATTTATTAATAACTGCCTTGCCAACTGACCAGTTCTTATTTCATTTTCTGGTACCCTTCCAACTTCTACTCTGTTGTTTTGCTCGTCAAATTCTGCTTCTCCGACAAGTAACTGATTCATATTGATAGCAATATTGTGCAATACTACTGTAGCTACGATCACAGCCATTGTTTTTTGTATGTTGAGTCGCATACTCAATGAAAGTATAGGAAACCAACGTTTCCAAACACCATATTGTCTTTCTACAGTGTTACGCGTTCTGATCAACGACTCGTTATACAAATTTTCAGCCTCGGTATTTACGTCTTGTAGTGGGGTCATGAGGTACTCACGTATAGCATAACCGCTATCACCTATTAACCGTGATATGCCTAAATACTTTGGGCAGGAGCAAACATTTTTGTTTTGTGTTATTTATATTACATACTTCATTGCAAGACAGTCCAAGGTTGTTTGGAAAATTTTATTCGTATAGATAAAAAAATACAGGCTGTACTATAGGTAGTACAATAGGCAAATAAGGTACGGTCAATGGTATTTATTTTTTGGTATGAAAATCTAGAAAACATTTTACATGAACTGCCACGTCGCCTTTCACACATCTTGTAGTTGTTCTTTGGTGACAAAAACCGCATCTTGTTTGTTTTTCCTGGGGTACAATCCAGTGATCCTTTCGATCATGGCGCAATAGTACTTCCGTTGAGGATGATACTGACGGTCGGCCTTTGGAATAAAAGTATTTTTTCTTGTTTTCCATTAGTAATTGGTTCGCAATTTTTCTCCTAAAGGCCAATTGATCTAAAGTTCCTCCGGCTCTGCGGTGTAGTTGCCAAGCGTTGTGTATGGACAAATCGGTACAATGTGCTATTAGATAGAAATACCATTTTTTTCCTCTGGTGGAAACACGATACAGACTGATATTCTGATCTGATCGATCAACTCTCCCCATATTTGCGTTGTACAGGTGTATTAGATGCGGTTGCTCCACCTACAACATAAAAATATATGCATTGGTCCCAACAATTACGAGTAAAAGTGTATTACCTGTATATTCTTTTCTTCCTCCAGCGAGTATCGCTTTGCATTGTGAACTGGAGCTACGCGTGCGAAATTGGAACAAAGAGTTACAACGTTGTTATCATGCCATTTCACTACTATCACGTTGATATCTTCTCTTTTTTGGTAATCATAATACCCTCTGTTCTCTTTTTTATAATTTTTGAGTTTAGAAGAGGATTTCCTGGTATTCGGTTCTCCCTCATTGTTCCAGTTGCGTAGAAATTTTTTCAGATAACATTTCTATCAATTGAAGCGAAGTAAAGAAATTATCGAAAAACAGATGAAATCAACTTTTCTCCCATTTTTTCGCAGCGCTGCTGCATAGTCCAAAACAACCCCTGCGCCTACTCCCAATTCGGCGTATTCGATACTGATATTCGTGGACGCTCGTTGATAAGGCTCGAACCAGTTAACGTAACCAAGTCTATCAGTACCCACCCAGAACTTGTAACCGTACCTAATAGGTTTTCCATGAATGTATTGTTTGCATCCATGTCTGCCATAGTATGAAATCATGGCTTCATTCACAGAATACATTTCTTCCATTTCAGCATGTTGAAGAAATTTTTGGTTCAAATCGTCAAAAAGTGGTCGTACTTTGGCGAATTTCTCGTTTTGGTTAAAATTCTCATTATCAGCAACGTGGATGTGTGATGCTATAAATTCAAACTTATCCCTGGAAATAGCTTCTGCAACCAGATCATTACGTCCATTTTTTTCACGCTTCCAACAAATCCTTCTGCGAGGTATGACTACATATCCACTTAGAATTAGCACACCGACAAAACTCCAGATATACATTTTGAGAATTGTTTTTCTGTTTTATATATCTGTTAGTGTCGCGCAGAATTTTCTCCCACAATTGATTATTAAAAAATTTTGAAAATAATTCCATGGGTGTATCTCCGGTCTCTTCCGTATGTTCGTCAATTTCAAAGACGTCAATAGGAACAACTACATCTTCTCTAGCCCAACCATACTGTTTCCGTTTCTTTACTTTCTTGGGCACAGACCTTTTTCCTGATGTTGAAGGCTGAGGAAATTGGGGTAATTGGGACAGAGGTATATTGTCATCATCAGAAGAGGAATCTGCTCCATCAGCTTTATAAAAAAGTTCTGCTGGAGCTTGTAATTGTGTACCAGGCAAGTTATTGATCATCATCTTCTGCTCCTGAATCCTCGTTGGTTACATTACCGCATGCGTTGACTGGGGGAAAGATAACAATGATTTCTACTTTTTCCGCCACTACATCCTTTAGCCATAGCAAGTGATTCCGTCAAGGAAAAACCCCTGAAAGATTGGAAATCGTCATAGACTATATATACCTGAAGAAAAACCGAAAAAAAACAGGAAGAAGGTTTGATACAAATTGCTTTTTAACCTTAACAAAGCCCTTCGACATTCAAATAGCTGTTTTTGATACATTTTCTTGGTTTTTGGCATTACAAAAAAATAGAAAACAAACTTACCTTGCAAAGCGGATATTATAATCAGCCATTTGAAAAAAAAACGCACTTTTGAAAAATAATTTTTTCTTAACCTTTATTGTAAAACCTCACTAAATGCGTCCAACCGCAACGATAGACTTGCAATGAATGCCAATATCAGGTGCAGCTTTGTTGGCAAGTGCATGCTGTTCGAGCCATTTCTTCTGGAGTTTCGTCCATGTGTAGGGGAGACCGGGGCAAGTTGCAACACTTTTAAATTTTTATTTTTTGTAAGGACTATGTAGAATAAAAACTCCAAATATTGGCGGACATATGTATATTGGTCTTTAAGGAACATATGTACGAGGTTAAGGAACTTAGAAAACAATAATCGACAAATTACAAAAAGTTAATGAAAAAGGTGACCGTGTTGCAATATACCCCAGTCTTGGGGCATGTTGCAACACTTGCTGGGGTAAATTGCAACACTTATTCAGGAGCGCTATCATCACTATTACAATTTACACATATATACAACGGGTCTTTTTTTGCACAGGTCCAGTGTGCCCACATTTTGCAAAGTCGACATTGCACCCATTCTTCATTATTACTATATATTTTTTGGCACATCAGGCAGACTGTTTCTTCTTCTTCATCAGATGAATTCTGCTCTTGTGTCTTCTTTTTTGTGCAGGCGGTTTTCTTTTTTGTGCAGGCGGTTTTCTTTTTGGTGCAGGCGGTTTTCTTTTTGGGAGCTAAACTCCTTTGAACAACCTTTAGCTTTTTCTCATCTACTTTTTGCTTTTCCGCTTCTAAGAGAGCTTTTTCAGGCGTGTCGGTCAAAATCGCAGTTTTTCGCCTTTTTCTTCCTGTGCTGTTTTCTTTCCTTGGTGGAGCTTTAGGAAAAGGACGCAACAATTCAGGAGTGAATTGCTTGGAAGTACCCTCGAGAGGATCGTCTAGTGAATTATTTAGAGTCGTATCCTGAGTAAGATTACTGGATGATTCTATCTGAGGATCAGTTAGCTCTTCCAGATTTTCAGCTGATGGATCTGGTCGATCCGTAACAAATGCTGATGCAAAATCACTGTCACTAAACACGTCAGGATTGAATGGTGAAATTCCAGCTGACGAATATCCAGAAGCTATATTAGCTGGAGTCATTGCTCTTAGATGTGCCTCATTAATAATCTTTGGTAGATCATAGATGGTTAACGTCTTTCCTGGATTATTTTTTAGCCAAGCATTTATTCCTGAACTGCAAAGCCTTTTAAAGGGCCCGAATACGGATAAATCAAGTGGCTGCAATCTGTGCGAACAGTGTGGTGGAAATGAGAGCATGACCACACCGTTTGCTTTGCATAAATTTATCGCTGTAACACTAAGGTGTGATGAATGATTATCCAGGAGTAGAAGCACTGGTTTTTCTAGAGATGGCTGGCTATATTTAATGAAGTGATTAATAAACATCACAAAGGTTTCCTCATTCATCCATCCAGAACCATTGGCTGCTCCAATACATCCTGGAGGACCATCCCTGATAAAATGTTCGCGGTAAGTTTTCCGAGGAAAAAGAATCATTGGAGGCATGGCAGATCCTTGGGCACTTACAGCTGCGGCCATTGTGACTTGTTCATCTCTTTCAGCTGACGTGAGAGCACCAACTTGTTTTGTTCCCTTGGTCGCCAGTATTTTATTAGGGCGTAAAACTGTGTTCACACCGGTTTCATCCATGTTCCAAATTCGGTGTGGCTCTAAGCCAAACCGATCATAAACGTCACCCAGTTTTTCAAAAAATTTGCATACATTTTCTTTATTAAAGCTTGT
>JABXWE010024583.1:0-12956 GCA_014611495.1 Limonius californicus | reverse complement strand
TATTTCTGTAAACACCATTATTAAATGAAATCTGATTAAAACTGACATTTAATTGTCATAAAATCATCAAAGACCGACGTATTGAAGTACAAAGCCACCCTTTATCTAAAATTTATTTGTACATATGGTAGTAGCTACATAGTTTGATAAAAGTTTATATTGTTTAATATCGAGACAACAAGCCTCTGAAAATTTTCTGAAATCGGAAGTGGAAATTAGATATATTTTTTAGCAGATGCCTCGGTGAGGCAGTGCGAATATACGCTGTCAGTCGAGGTCACAGTGAAATGCGGTCCGATCGGCCACGTGGTCGAACCCCGAACTCATAGCAAATCCCGCCGTATCCACAAATATTTGTTGAAAATTGCTTTTGTTATGTTGCAGAGGCGCGAAGGAATTTTTATCGAAACCCGTTAATTTAATAAGCGTAAGCTTTAAACTTTTTAATAGTTATTGAGCATTAGAATAATACTACGAAAAAAAATTGGGAAAAATATACGGTTAAATATTATTTATTTTTTATTGTTTTAATATAGTACAGGCATCAAAGGCCTACAAAATGTTCCTTCATGTAATAACTTCTAGGAATTTCGTGTTTAAGGGTTATATAGCCAAGTTACCTTATAAATTGGAACTATAGTGCGACATAATTTGTGAAAATAAAATTACTGAAAATGGCACGCTTGGTGGACTATAATAAGTTTATTTTTGCAGTAAAACCTTGGAACCTGCATTATCGGGCGTACGGGTCTAGGCGAAGCCTTTCTTTGAGTTGCTTACTATATTTTTCGTATGATCTTATTTTGTTAAAAAATTACAGCTGAATTTTCTAGTGGTTGATTTGGTTGTAACCTAATGCTCTTCCTATGGAGTTGTGTTAACAAAATCAAGGTTACGTTTGTGTTGCAGAACGTATGGTTACCTCCCATTTTTTACTACCTCCTATTTTTTACCTTCTCCCATTTTTAGTCAACTTACTGTCTTGGACACAGAGTACGTAAATTGCCACTCTACGATAAAGGTTTTTTCGTGTAATAGTCATTATGAATAGCAGAAGTATATTATTATAATACTCTAATTCGTTGCTTTTAAAAAGTTTTGCTTATGAGATTTATAGAGGCGTTCGTAAAGTTGGCTCACTGAAGTAACTGTAAAGTACAAAAAAAGGTACCTATCCTAAAATATTTCGTGTTGAAAAGCCGCGTTAAAATTTAAATTGAGTTACATTAACATTGGGATTAATTTAATTACTTTTATTGTAAAAGCAATGTTGTAATCAATTTATGCAAATACATTTTCCATTTTACCCTAATATTTACATAGAAGTCCATTATTATTCTTGAGTGGCTCTTTAATCGTATTATTAGGAAACGGAATATACAACAATATATAATAATTTTGTTTGTTGAAGTTTTAATTAAAAACTTATGAAATATTTATAATGTAAATTCCGATTTATAAGTTGTGAAACCTCTACAGCGGGAAAATAATAGCCATAAAAGTCTGAATAAGTAAAAGGCGGAATGGGATGCTTTCATTTCATATTTTTCCTTTTTAATTGTAAATGCTTTTAATTGCAATTAAGTCAAGGACTGGTTCACAACTTCATACAAGTTTTGGCGTAGTTTCCTTCATAATTGTGCTGGAAATACGATAGTGTACAAGTTATCGTTTGTAAATAACTTTCACAACGAACTTTATGGATTATAGAGGTCAACCGGTCTATAAAGGGATGATTTGCCGTACTGTCACACTTTATTAATTCATGTGCAACAGTTTTCTTAATGAGACGGAATAATCACCCTGGCCATAGACTGTCTGCCCCAGATATGCCAGGAAAGTGAATTATTGCTTGAGGTTGTGAATGGTTATTGTGCTCTGTCGCCATACCAAAACTTTCCCATAACGGTTAGCATATCTAAGTTGTAATGCAAACTTTATTTTAGGGACGCTACTGTTAATCTATAACATGGGGCTGCAGGGTGAACAAATACTTCGCAATAGTTGTAACGATCCCTGCTCAACTATTTCAAGTTTGGTTAGTGGTCATCATCCCAGGTTCTGTTACCGGAAAACAATTATTAATGCTTGTTTAACTCCGACCGCTTAATTTGATTTGCCAATATATTTGTGTTAGAAATTATCAGACATCCGAACAGGAAATTAACAAAGGTTTCACATTTTTTTGGTGATTGTAGTCTTACTTTGATCTATCGAATTTATTAAGAGAAAAAGCGCTTATCTCCGGAGATGTGGTGATAATTATGTTATAATAATGTTGTAAATGTTCGGAAATAATTCAATAGATCAATTGCAAGATGTAAAACCATACAATCACACTCGCGGAGTTTCATAAAATAAGGTTTTAGAGTGAACTACTAACTAAATTGCAGGTTATTTACGTTTTCATGTGAGTTCAAAAAGTAATTACATAAGGGTTGGCCATGGAAAATATAAGTAATGTCTAATGCAAGCTTCAAAATTCATTAAATGTCATCAATGTTGTTTTTGTCATAAGTTTATATTAAAAACTCAATTAAGCTACAATTATAATGGTTTTTACAATAGAACACAAAACATTTATGATTAAATCATATTTTCGGCAAATATATTTACAGTGCGGTGCCATGTTTAGAGGAATTTCGGCACAATTTCCAGATCTTGCTGTCCTTGAAGGAGATTTTTACAGCGCACTTAGAAGATGTTGATGTATTCCGAGATACAGGGGAGCATTACTCATAGAGATAGAGCTGGAAGGCCAAGAGTTCGTACTCAAAATACAGTTGATGATGTTCGTTAACGTTTGAACGAGCAACCCACTACATCACTACGTACACTTTCGCAAGAGACTGGTTGATCATTAGGAACTTGCCATACTATTGTCAAAAAAGATTTAATGCTGTTTCCATACAAAATTCTTGGTTTATATGAGTTGCTGCCAGCACATCACAATAGAAGAATTTTGTATTGTCAGCGTGTTGTCAAAAAATTTAATGAACAAGACGAATTGCTAAATTTAACGTTTTTTTCTGGCGCGGCCTGGTTCACTCCTTCAGGGTATATAAACTCACAAAATATGAAGCTATGGAGTGCTTCCAATCCGCATACTTTTCGCGAATCTCCCCTTTACCCATTACAAGTTGGTGTTTGGATTGCTGTGTCTCGAAGACGTATTGTCGGACCCAAATTTTGCCACAAAACTGTTACTGCTTAGAGATACCGGAATATAGTAGGTGAATTTATTAATCAGTTTCTTGAGGATGAGCTCCAGCAAGGCTACTTCCAACAGAATGGCGCGACGGTCCATACCGCTCAAAAGACCCTCAATTACCTTCGTGAATTGTCTGACGATCTAATAATTAGTTTACGTTCAAATCCAGAATTTACACCTAGATCACCAGGCTTGACTATTTTAGATTACTTTATATTCCCTTATCTGAAAAATGATGTATACAAGACCCCTATTAACAATATCGAGGAACTGCAAAACAGAATTACGGAACAGTGTGCCAATATAACACCTAAAATTCTTATAAATGCTTTTAATAGTATGAAATTCGAGTAAATTTGTGTCTGCAGGAAAGCTGTGGTCATTTTAAACAGCTTCTTTAGTTTTTTATGTTTATTTGCCTGTACCTGTGAAATAAAAAAATTATAATTTCCAATTTTAATGATTACCTACTTGTTATGATTTGTTTAATAGTATAGTAATTTAGTTGTTACTGTTATCGTCTAAATTGAAATAATAGAACTCATTTTTTCGAAAATTGATTTATTTAGATTTACCATGCAATTTAACCTAACATAACACTGCCGGTTAGGTACTGGCGCTTGCGCTAGATGGCGCTAGAAAGGCTGTGGCTAGACGTCAATTGGTATATAAAGCTTGCATAAGACACTATTTTATTATTCCATGGCAAACCGTTATGTAATTACTTTTTGAACTCACGGTATACAGGGTGTTTCCAAATAAGTGTGAAAGTTTTTAGGAGGTGATTCCTTGTCGAAAATTAAAGGGGTCTTTCATGTAAACAAATGTTCTTATGCATGTCCTTGAAAAGTTAACGCTTCCAAAAATGAGAAAAAAAATTAGTTTTTTTGCTTTTGTGAAATTGTTGAAGAGTTAAAGAAATTGCATTTTGTGGGCGTGTTCTACCAACAAAAACGCTACCTATGAATTTTTTAAAAATTTCGTTGTGATCTTTTAAATGGGTGAAACATGCAACCCCTATTCCATTTTTTACCAGAACTTTTTAACAAAATAAAATTTCTTGATTTACAAATATCTGTTGAAAAGAATGATTTAGTGCTAAACTTTTTTAACTCTTGTGTTGTTTCCGTAAAGCAATAGTTTCTTAATAAAAAATAAAATACAACATCGTGCATGAACGGATCTTCTGCAAATGGAATCGAAAAAATCTAGTAGGTGGCTGTCACGTTTTGTTTGCACAAATTATGACCTCAATCGTAGTATTTTAAAATTATTCCGCATGTTTTAACTTTTAATGTAGGCATGTACCAGTACCATGTTTTGTTTTAATAGAATATCAAATTAAAAATACAAACAAAATAAAATGATGTGTATTACAACAAAGAAAACGACAATAAGATCAAACGGAACAGAGTTATAAAAACTGCTCGAAATGACCACCTCCAACCATTAGACAGGAATCAAGTCTTTGTCTCATAGATTGGCGCAAACGTTGAAAAATTCTGGGTGTGTTTTGGATTGTCTCGCAGCCTGTAATGACGCGATTCCTTAAATCATTTACACATTCAATGGGGGTCGTATAAACCAAGGACTTAAGGTGACCCCAGATGCAAAAGTCCAAGGGGCTAAGTCTGGGGATCTGGGAGGCCAAGGTTGAGGTCCTGCTCGGCTTATCCAACGATTTGGATACACGTCGTCCAAGTACTGACGAGCAGTTATGCTAAAATGGGTAGGCGCACCATCGTGCATAAACCACATTCGTGGTCAAATAGCTAGTGGAACATTTTCAAGTAAAATGGGAAGCTGTTCCTGGAGAAAATTTGTATAGGATGCACCATTTAGCCTCAACAGTAGAAAATACGGTCCAATAACATTTTCGCCAATAATTCCGACCCACACGTTAAGTGAAAATTCATATTGGTACTGACCTTTTTGAATTGAATGTAGGTTATCTTCTGCCCATAGATGGTTGTTATGAAAATTTGTAATCCCTTGCCTTGAAAAGGTGGATTCGTCAGTGAATAATACGTTTTCTAAAGAGCATTTTGGGTAATCATTTGAAGACTCCATTGACAAAAGTGTACTTGATGGGGTAAAACTCTCGCGGCAAAAGTGCCTGGACTCGTTGAAAATGGTAAGGATACAATTGCTGATCCTTTAAAATTTTCCAGATTAGTTTATTGCAAACATTTAGTGTTTCAGCAATTTGCCTTGTACTTAATTCCGGACGATCTTCAATCATATTAAGAACCTCCTCTTCCAGTGCCACCGTTCTTATTACTCGTGGACGACCACAATCAGTTTTTCGTTTTTGTAAAGTCCCTCTTTCACAGAGACGTTGGTGAAGACGTGCAAAAATTGTGTGATGAGGTATCACGCGCTGAGGATACATCTCCGCATAGAGCCGTCTAGCTTCCAAAGAATTTCCATTGGCACGACCATACATAAAATGCATATCGGCCATTTCAGCGTTAGTGTAGTTATTCATATTGAAGATTTAAAAGGCACAATTGAACTTTCAGCTACCACATAAAAATCAAAACGACTTGACAGCCACCTACCAGATACTACGATTGAAGTCATAATTTGTGCAAACAACACGTGACAGCCACCTACTAGATTTTTTCGATTCCATTTGCAGAAGATACGTTCATGCACGATGTTGTATTTTATTTTTTTATAAAGAAACTATTGCTTTTACGGAAACAACACAAGAGTTAAAAAAGTTTAGCACTAAATCATTCTTTTCAACAGATATTTTTAAATTAAGAAATTTCATTTTGTTAAAAAGTTCTGGTAAAAAATGGAATAAGGGTTGCATGTTTCACCCCTTTAAAAAATCACAACAAAATTAAAAAAAATTCATAGGTGGCGTTTTTATTGGTAGAACACGCCCACAAAATGCCATTTCTTTAACTCTTCAACAATTTCTCAAAAGCAAAAAGAACTAATTTTTTTTCTCATTTTTGGAAGCGTGTAACTTTTCAAGGACAGGCCTAAGAGCTTTTGTTTACATGAAAGACCCCCTTTAATTTTCGACAAGGAATCACCCCCTAAAAACTTTCGCACTTATTTGGAAACACCCTGTATATAGTCTATGTGTTGACATAGTGAAAGTTTATCGAAAACATCAATATGTAATATTGTATCTCATTTTCACTGTTTAGGGATTTATACTGCAGCGAAATTTCGTGTAGCACTTTTCCGTTACTAATTTGTTTTCCCAGTTTCAAAATTACGTACGTCGAGAACTATCTAAAATCACTTAACTAAATGTTTTCTGTCTTCCACATTTAATACCTAAAACGAGTTAGGAACTGGAGATAAATAGCACTTTCATTTCTAAATGTTTTCGATTTTATATTAAACCTGCGGTGAGTGTATTTCTTCACAATGATTAAGCTTTTAAAGGATTACTGAAAGCCGCAGAAGAGATTGTAGGTCAGCTAATTTTTGAATGGACTTTTTGTGGCTTAAGGACAACTGTTGAACCTGACAAATTGCCCAAAAACCATCTTAAATTGGACGTGAAGCAGGAGAAAGCTTTTGTTTTTGCTTTAAAGTTGTTCTGTAAAAACTCAATGGTAGCGCTTTGTTAAGATACTTGGGGTTATCCCGGTTTGAATATTTTTACTCCAATCTTCGTTTGCAGAGATATAATAAAAAGGAACCCATAAGGTGGGTTTATCCAAGGTGGGACTTGAACTTTGATACAACTTTGATGGTAGAAAAAACAGTGCATCTACCAAAGGACGGCTTCGAAAGCGTAGCTCTATTTAGGATTTATTAAAAATACTATTGTAAAATTGAAATAATAGTAAACAATTTAAAAGGGCTGCGTATTACATTTTATCTGCTATTCCCAAAATGTTGCTCCTCATTTTTCTGTACTAAATATGTACATAACCTCCTAGGCGTTAATAACTGATAGCTATGTTTGTGGACTACAGTGATATAGTATGGTTACAAGAAATTCCGGAGATTGCGTCAGAAAATCGTTAAACGTAATTTACTACAACGTTCAAGTAGGAAATGATGTACGAAAGCCAATGAAGTTGATTTCGTTTATGTAAGCTTTACTTTCTTGTAAAGACACCTGTTCGTTAACTATGCTCAACAGTATGCAGTTATCAAAGTTAAAGGAAATACCTTAATATGTGGCTATCGTGGAAAAAGCATATTAGTACTTAACATAAACAGCTGTTGTTAAACGTTCAAAAACAACAATGGTTAAGAGGAAGGAAATCCAAAGTTACTCATGGCAAGAAGTTAGTGGCTTATCTACAAATGCATTTAATGCGTTTGGAGTAACATAATACAACTTAGGGGTACAGGAAATTTTATGATGCAGAACTTCTTTAAATCTTGCAGTCAAAAAACTTAAGGTTATCCATCCTAAGTGTTCTGTGTACCAAACGAAACTAGTTCGTGATCTGTGATCTGCAGTATTGAGAAACATTATTTTAACTTGAATTCCTTCCAAACTCACCCTTTTCGGCCAGTTATGTATAACCTTTTGTATATTAAGGGTCGTATTAAGAATATTTTTGGAGGGGTACCGCATTTTGCATTGTGTTCTACAGTGGTTGTAAAACAATACTATTCAGCAGGGAACTATAGAAACAGAAAACAATACAAGTTAATTTTGAAAAAAAATGGTTTTCTGTAGCTCTCATCATTCATGAAGAAAAATGGAAAGTGAAAATTATACCTACCCCTAAAATGTCCGTTCTAGAGTTAGATTATAGTATGACAATATTCAGATTTAAGGGATACAAATTCCTGGATTTTGTTTACGATTAAGCTACATTTTTTTTTCTATGTTATTACAGACAACCATAGTATAGTGGTGGTAAAATATCTTGCATCATAGCAGCCTATAATTGTTTCCTAACACGCATTATTCGCATATTTTTTCTAATTACCTTCAACTATTGATTTTAATTTTCATATCACTAACGGCATCGTAACATTCTACAGAAAAGATAAATTGTTTTAGTGGATTTCGATAATTAATTATCTATTTATATATTAATGGGAAAATATTTACGGTATCAGTCAGTATTTAAGGTCAATTTAACACTATTGTTATAAAAAATGCCAATGGGTTTATGACTATACAAACACTGCAATTATTTTCAGACATTCATTTGACATCATAAAATGTAATCAAAATTCAATTATTCCAGTTACTAGAATTATATTGAATGGGGAATAATTGATGCAAACCGCGTAGTAGAGACCTAGGCAAACCACCGTTCAAGGTGGAGCTACGTTAAGAAGAACAAGATTACCAGATAGAGGTTGTAATTCTCCTGCCTAATCAAATTTTCCAGAAGCTAACGGTGCAAGTGTGTGCTTTTCCAGTTTGAGCGGAAGAACGCTTAATTTCGGACTTAGATGTGTATGTGTTTGTTATAGACTATGTGGGCTAGAATTAAGTTTGAATATTAATAATTATGCTTGCAATACGTATGTCAAGAAGATTCCTGGGGAAGGTAGCACCTAGTAGCTGCTATGGTATGGGATTGCGTGTCTGTGCAGGAGTTGGTTAATTACATATCGTGTCGTGACTGACGAATGCCACCGAAGTACTTTACGATTGATGCTATCTGGTTGAAGCAACCACTTTCAAGAAGTTGATTGATACTCGAGGGCGATAATACTTATTCCAGTAGAGGAATTCGGCTTAAATCGTAGACCATGATCAATAAAATCGACAGGATGGATTTAAGGTTGCTAACATTGATCTGATGCCAACCTGAGGAAAATTAATTTTTGACGGTTGGAAAGGAGGGAGGGTGGAATGAATAACAAAGACTTATTTGGTACATAGTTCTTAACAACCATGGTATAAAAATAAAGAAAGCTGTTTTACAATATAAGTGGACTACCAAGGAAATTAATGATAATAAATAATATTTTTGTTAATTTACTCACTATCAAGGAGTTCTGTTTTGGAGCGTTTAAATAGGAGTAACCTTTTTCGCAATCCATGTCGAAATATCTTTCCGGTCGTTGTATCGTATTTCATTTTAAATTTATAGTCGCACATAAGTAATATAATAAATGCAAATTTTGATATAAATCTTAGTTGAACCAAATAAGTTTTTGAAAATCCGAAGCCCTAAGAATGACCAAGAAAGCCGAAGTATTCAGGTCAAAGTGACAGTTTTGGGAACCCTAGGCGGCCAGCGCTATCTCCAGACCAGAATCCAACAGCGAACTATTAGTGAAACGTACCAATTACCAGATCTAAGCGGAAACCCACAAAACGCAGAATTACTTCAGTCTTTGATTTATGCCTGGTTTCGCTGAACTTTGAAGGAGGGTGGAGCTTTTTGTCTTAATTTATACCGCATAATTTTTGTAATTACATATATATAATTAAATACATTTCTACTAATTGCATTTCTTTATGAAACAAAATTTTTGTTGTGTTTATTATATCAGAGTGAATAATATTTGAAAGGAGCGGGTTTGAATTTCCCTTTCCTCTTTCTTTAATTTGTTCTGTAGGACTTTCTTACAACACTTTAACATTAAGTAAGTTTGAACAAAAATCATTATTGTGTGATTTTTTTAGCTAATTCATTAATTATTTATAAGTACGATCCTAATGACTAATTGACAAAGACAAATTACGAAGCATCTTTCATTGTAAAGAAAAATTTTAATAATTTTTCTATGATAATAATAATATAATAAATGTGATAGAAAACTCTCGATTAGAATTATATATTTAATTTATGTTACACGATATAATATAAACTTTTTGAATTCTGCATTTACAGTGTAATTTAAAGTCTGTAATTAAAATTACCATTCAAATAGCTTCTCTGACAAAGGAACCTAAAATAGCCACCATTTCGTAAATGAATAATTAATGCTATCATTACTTTCTAAACAAGTTTGCGTTAAAGGATTTCTAATACTCATAGGCAGTATGTTTTAACCATGAACCCCTTAGTTAATTATTCAGCGAGTTCAGTGGAACTTCATACTAAATCACACGGTAGAAACTAAAATTAAATTTAACCTAAACTTTGGTGCTTTTGCCTTTCGATTAACTTCAACAGTGTTTGATGTTCGAGGATTTATTTCCTAGGTAAACAAAGAATGAAATCGAGTACTGAGCAATTTAGAATTGGTGTTCTTGTTGGCAAAGATGTTAGCACTTTGATTGCCTTTAACGGGGCGATATATTTATTCAGATTCGTCCTACATTTCATATTCAAGAAAGTTCATTTTTGGTATTCAGTTTTTGTTTACGGGATTTTCACTTTCTCACTAAAGAGGATTGCATCTCAAAGTTGGTAAGATAAGTAATAACCATGAGAACGAATCCAAATAATAAGTAATTATGTAAATTATTTGGTTCAATATTTCAAAACTAACTTCATACATCGGCAAACACATAATTACCTACTATAGCTGCTTGTTTATTATTTATTTAGAGGCATGAAGCCGATATTGAAGTTTCAACCCAAATTCCCAAATTCTAAAAGCTGGAACTAGAACAATTTATTATTTATAGTAGGTATACTCATAATGGGGCATGTACCTGCAAAGTAATAGGGTTAGGTTTGACTTGATGTAAAGCATGTGGAAAACTTAGCCTAAATTGTAAGATAATATTTTGCGGTTTCTTGAAAGTTTAGTTTGTTTCAGTTGGACACAATTTCTTCCTGATATAGTTTTTAGCTTTTCCCGCTATATTCGAGTTGACAAAGAAAATACTTGCATTTTCGATTTATGTTTAAATAAAAACGAAGAAAAAAAAATTAGAGGTTATTGTTGATTCTAGAAGAAAAATATTTTGATTCTAAATCTTATTTTCTACAGGTTACTGATATTTAGCGTACATACACATCTTATGTTCATACAATTTCCCTTTAATACTGCTTTTCTCGCTCAGTTATTTAGCATAAAACTAAGTGGACTTTCCACTTCGTCATTGAGGAAAATGACATTTGTTTCAGTTTTTAATTAAATTAGTTTTATAATTTTCCAAGTTTTAAGACATGCAAATATTAATACTGTAATATAAGATTCGTTTACTGGATCTTTACTGAAAACGGCGCCAAGAGTTTGCATTTACTCTTTTATTTTCTGTCTGCATTGCAGCATTCTCATTGTTTTTTTTTTGTGTTTCACTACTCTTTACAGAGAAAATTATCAAAGAAAACAAGTTTTTGCTTTTTATCAAGCCCTGGATAGCGATGTGTAGACTTAAAGGGATCCCCATTCTCGATGGCGTTAAGTATCATAATTGCTGAAGTTGTTGGTGCAGCAAAGTTTGTTGGAGAAAAGAATTAAGGCAGCTTAGCTCCTTTTCTAGTTTTCCTTCGGAATTGCACCTAACTTCTGGTTTATCTGTAAAAGTTCACTTCGTAAGTAAAGAGGAACTTGGTTAATTAGTGAAGGGCACTTCAGTACAAAAGGATACCCGGCTTGTATCGTATACAAACTTCCCATTGCAATTGTTAAACTATTAAAACGTCTAGCTTATGTTGTATTAACCAAATCTTGATATTGCAATTATTATTATTCTCAAAACTTTGAAAATGTTGACCTTTGAGTAAGAAGGACACTCACTTCCGTCTAAATATTTAGTTTTGTGTTTGTATATTTTCCTAAGTAGGCATGTGTGGTGGTTTATTGTTAGGGTAATAATTCCATATGCTTGAATATTTCGCTTCCTTGTGTTTACTTTGGCTTACTATTTATTAGCACACGGTTCTATTCTTCACATAATGCTTATTGGAGTGATCGACACCATTTTATTTCTTATTTTTTAGGAAAATCTTTTATAAAGATGCTTGTAAATAACTAGATTAAAATTAAATCGTTACGAGAGTATTCATAATGAATTTTTATAGTTAACTGTTTGGAAATCAAGATTTTCTTGAGAAAATGATAATTTTAGAAGGTTCTTTCGTACTAATCGCAAACTTATTTAGAATTTAAGACGAACTTATTAATGAACGAAACGAGTTGGTGTATACCGGGTGGCCACGAGCCTAGGGCCATGCTTATATCTCTTTCAATTATGAAGCGATTTAGACGAAATTTCGTACAAGGATATTAGACCTAATTTCGGATGGATCTGCAGATATAGTCAAAATGGCCATAGAAGGCCGTGATTTGGGAAAAAATTGTTCCAGTTGATTCTAGTAACTCGTATTAATAGTGCTTTCATCAATTAAATCAATAACAAATGCCCCATGAAAGCATAAAATTTGCCAAACGTGTTTTTTAAAGAAAATATCATTTTTTTAAATGGCACATACTAAGGGCCATAATTCCATTAAATAGCAAATTTAATTACCAATCTAACGATATCCATCATGCACCACTTCATCTTTGTCTAAAACTGAAAAATATTTATTATTTGTAAAGTGCTTACTTTCATGTAATAAGTAACGTGCACTTATTGAAAAACATAGTAAGCCAAGAAAATAAATCTGCTGATGTCATCTCTCGTAAACTATTCGGATTTGCAAGTTGCATAAACTAATTTAAAAAGTACCTATGTATTTAAAATTTTATTTAGAAACAATATTTTGAGTAGAACATCATTTAAAAAATAAACAAAAAGTTACAACAATTAATTATTTAAATTATTAATATCCAATGATATGTTCAAATTGTCGTCCATTTTCCCTAACACATCATCTAGCCCTATCTGTTGTGCACCTCGTAACGTTTCTTAGCTCGTTTTCAGGAACTTCTTGAAATGCAC
>JABXWE010024582.1:0-17058 GCA_014611495.1 Limonius californicus | reverse complement strand
TGCAATTGAGACCACACGGCATCCAAAGCCGGATTGGGGAATTGTGTGTTGCGGGTTACATAACTAGATCTTTATTTCACTGCACCGGAGGAGGCTAGAGGATGCTTATTTGTAAGTACTCCAGTGGTAATGTCTCGCAACATTTTAGTCCGCAGAATAAACACCAAATTGATACTAACGCCTTCATGCCCTTCATCCCAATATCCTCATTATTAAATGGAGACTATGTTTGTGAAAGATCATATGAAAAGACCTTCTAAATAGAAAAAATTAATGTCTATAGATGTGTTGCCTAGGCATTACCTAAATACTTCTTGGTATGAAATCTTTTTAAATATGGTATATAGATACATAGTTTATTCAGTAATAATGATAAAACTTACATTGGCCGTCTTCATTCGCCAGCACTTTGACATAATCTGGAAAACATTTCGTAGCGCTTTGCGGCGCTAGAAAAAATATATTAATTGGTTTTAAAAGATATCGCTTTAAAGTAAGAAATAACAGAATACATGAAAACCTATTTTAAATAGGATATATCGATGGAAAACCTAAAGGAAACTTAGATAATGAGAGTTTCATCGATAGCGTGTCTTTGTCCTTACCTGCATAAAATGTTCTATCGAAATAAAGACGCAAACGTGTTACTGTAGAACCACCTGTCTTGATGTAACTGCAGACCACACCTTTAGAGCTGTAACATTAATTCTGTGAAACTATTTCGCGAATTTGTTAACTTTCGGTGAGTCTTTAGATTTTAGCAGAAACAATAGAAATTATTATATAAACCATTTTTAGGGAAGAACGTGTAGGAAAACATAGTTCATGTTTTAGAGTTTGCCGCAATATTTAGATAAACTTTTATCTGTTCCGAATAGAAAGAAGTCCAACCTGCAGTCTTAAATTATACAAACCAACTTGATGAGATTACCTTAAAATCAATATATTTGCTTCGCCATGTTTCCATCCTTTCTGGCTTTTGTTCAGTGCAATCCATACTTTAACACTTAATAAATTCCATTTTTATTAAATTATTATTATTATTATTATAAAAGATGACCTTGACACAAGACTTTCGAAAATAGAATTTGCAATTTGACTTTCAACAAGATGGCGCACCTCCTATTTTGTGTGAATGGGTGTGGTTGAACGACGGACATTTTAATAGGAGGAATGATAGAATTTAACGATGATGGTTTATTGCCTTATACTTTTTATAAAACTAAGATTTCGTTAGTAGAATCAAAATTACCTTACTTGCTAGAATATACAGACTACAGTGTGTTCAAAATATGCACGTATCTCACAAACGGTGAGAGATAGAAATTCTAATACTGATAATTATCAGTATTAGAAAATCTAGCTCTCACCATCTCACCATCCACAATCCAACAATTATAATATCTAAATTCTAGAAGTGTCTGTTAGTTTTCAGTACAGACTGAAAAACCTGAAACTTTCAGTTTTAGTTATTTGTGGATTTCCGTGTTATCAGTGGTGTAGTTGGGCCAAACTTTTAATAGCGAATGTTAAGCTTCTGACTTAAAGATAAGTTGCAAGTGTTAGGGTCGTTGCAGGTAGGCGACCAAGAATGTATTCAGGAAAATTTGCGAATGGATAAATAAATATGTTAAACAACCAGAAATGCTTAAAATAATACTTTATTTTTAAATTACATAATATACATACTTGACACGTTTTTCTAATATTTTAAACGCAAATCTACATTTAATTTTATTTGTTTAATTTACTTAGACTCGATGTAACTACATTCTGAAGTATCAGAAGGTGAATCAGCTCCTAAATTTATTATTAGAGGTTTGATTTCATATTTTGGAGCATACTTCTGTTCAACCTTAAAGATGTGTTCCACGCAATTTTTCCAATGTTTATCTGTTTTACAAGCAGGATCTGTAATAAGACCCAGAACATTGTCGCTTTACCTAGGGGAAGTATTTCCTAGAAAATTTTCGAGTAATTCTTTTCTTGTGCTGTGTAATATGCCATTTGTGTATAATTTTTCTCACTGTACTGTAGGGGACTTGTGTTAATTCTGTAACACGTTCCATAACGCTATACTGGCTTCCCGAGTTGGGATTAAGTTTTTATAAATGTTTAAAGTTAGTTGCTGCGCTTCAACGGGAAGATGCTGGCGTGTTGCACTTAAATTTGTATTTTCACATTCACTACTACTATTTACAACATCTATGTCTTCGTCGGTATCACTGCTTGAAATTTCTATAATTTGATTATTATGGTCGCTTTTGAAAGGTCTCCAGAAAACTATGATCCGAGTGAATTTACCCAGAACAATAACCAAATTAGCAACTTTCGAAAAGAAATTACTCATATAGCAAATCTAAATTAATTGATTAATTGATTACCTACATCGTTAGTGGACAACAGCACTCATTATAACGATAAGATATTAAACAATATTCAGGGAATAGATGGTCGGTCATCCGGTAATTTTATTTTATTCTTACATAGACATAGACTTTTATTATAACATTTTATAATATGTATTATAATTATGACCAGTTTCAATAAAAAGTTGCATTGCCGAATTGTACTGCCATTGCCAAGAAAGTCAAATAGGGCCCTGACCACAGACCAAGAAGCACCAACGCTATTGTTCAGAAATTACATGCTACCTGCTGACTGGTAATCGCATTTGAGTAGGGATTTCAACATTCGCTACTAAAAGTTTGGTCCTACTTTACTGCAGAGAAATTTTAACATTATAAAGGCACTTTTTTATATAGATATCTAATCTCGAATGATATTTTTCGTACCTAGTTTAGTTTTCAAGATATTGTTATCAACTATATTCCTTCTAGTAACAGTTGAAAGCAATCAATTCTCTCTATTCCCTTTCATCAGATGTATTTGATTAGTTTACTTTCACAAATAAGAGATGGATTAAAACCCGGTTTCTCATAGTGGGGCGTAAAAAAATATTTTTTTGTGCTATGTTGCTAATCAACAAAGGAGAGAATAATCGAAGGTGAATACATACTATTTAATTTCTTGTGTGGATGTCTACGTACTAAGAATATGTTTATAAATAAATAAATTTTGAATAAGATTTCAAACAAATCTTTGTTCGTCCACCATTTTAAATTCTCCAACATAATAATTTCGCAAAAAGACAATAAATAACTGTATGGCATGTTGTATTAAGTAACAAGCACAAATCAAGAAACGAAAATATTAACTTTATGAATTAAATTCGCTTGAACATGTTTAAACTACTTTTTCTAAAGTAGATGGAATTTTCAAACAAAACACAGATAATTATAAAAGATACTGAAACAAACCACATTTCCTTTAAAGATCCATACCCATACGGCTCTACTGGTGCTTGCGGTATTGTTTAAAAAGATAGAATAGCTTTACGAACACCTTGCACGTTATTAATAGGCGGATTCAGAACTCGGTTCGTCAGCATAACGAGTCTCCATATAAACGAATTCGTAAATGAACAGCAAACGATTTTCGTCAGCAGTCCAATTCTGTAAGCAAATCTTAACGAAATCTTTTTCAGATTTAATCGCACTGCGTTGTAACGAATGAATAAATGTTTTTAATTCGAATAGTACAACAGTGTATCGACTTTTTGTCCATTTTTAAATAAAAATTACCGCAAACAAGATACCACTGTGTGGTTTTAAAATTTCTATTTTACTGTGTTCGATTTGACGCAAGACCAGAAAACAAAGACAGCTAAATAAGACCTAGTACGTGTGGAATAGATAGCTAGGATACATCTGCGTTAACAATACTAACCATTAGATGGCGCCACTTGTGCAAATATACTGTTCGAATTAAAAACATTTACTCATTCGTTAGATCGGAGTGCGATTGAATCTGAAAACGAATTCGTTAGCTTACAGAATTGGATCGCTGACGAAAATCGTATCATGTTCATTTACGAATTCGTTTATATCGAGAATCGATATGTTAACAAACCGAGATGCTCAATTCGGCTACTAGTTGCAATTCTTTAAGAATGTATTAACGAATACTTTACGAACACTTTACGAAACTGAAGTTTACTGAATACGATTTTCGTCGAATACGTCTTCTTTACGAAGTTTCAGTCGTAACGAATTGTCATGTCCCTTTCAGAATAGGGCTACAAATGTTTGTAGCTACTATGTGATAAAATTTATGGCAGTTATATCTTGGGATTTGCATGGCCAATTCTTAGTTCGGCGTCTGCAATGCAAATAGATATTTTTTATAATTACTATAACGATACTAAAGTATAGTAAAATGGTTTTTCACCCATAAGTCTATTTGTGAAAATAATTCCATCAGTAGAAATGGGAAAGAGCTCTTTCTATGGTTGTCATGACCTTCGGACGCTTATTTAAAAAAAAACTAAATTTAAAATTAAACGAGGTCTGAAAAATGTAATTAAAGAGCCGAAATATGCATAAAAAGCGCCTTGATAATGTTAAAACCCTTTTGCAATATCACTGATACCAAACAAACCTTTGTTTTCGATTTGTACTGAAAATTAAGCTTAAAATACATCACAGTAGTTCTCGAGATGCTTAACAGTTCATAGATGGCTCACTGATAACTAATATACCGAACGATAATAAGTTCATGCACAGGTTAATATTTTTTTGTTTATAAAAATTATTTAGAAACATTTTTTTAGCAAAATTTGAGATTTTGAGGTTAAGTATCCTAAAAATGCACTTTTTGTGTAACCGGAAGTGACAACAGTTTTTTTTAAATTTTAAATGAGATGGCAGGCTTTTATTTACAGTTGTATATGCAGTTTTAAATTATTTTTCTACAAACACAACCATTTGTGCTAATATGTATAAGAAGGTGTCGTAATAACTTCAATCATTTGTTGTGCTTAAATCTTAAAAATAATGTGTATAATGTTAGGGTCGACCTTACGGGGGGCCAATAAAAACTACTGAATTTTAAATTTAAATACGGTTGCAGCTTCTGCATTTCATTTATGCAGTTCCTGGATAAACGGACAGCGATGGGCGGGACACATGCAACATAATAAAACACAAACTTACTGATTTATCAATAAATATTGGGCAATAATACTCACCGGGGGTCTTCCAGCCCCCCTGACCCTCGATTGGGACTCGAACAGGATACGGATGTTCATGTGCCGGCTACCTGTTGTGGCCGCAGCCATTTGTAATCATAGAGTAATTACTACAATTATACATATCTTCTGGTACACCAATCCTCCAGAGGGATCCAAGCTATTGGACTACGTCCAGGCAGTTTCTCTGTTATTCACAGGCGTCGCGCGGGGGGGGGGGGCGTGCATTTCAGCCCCACATGCGAACGGGAAAGTATAATTAGTGTCCACACCCCCATATAAAAGTCAATCGATGCCATCCTGGCATTGATGTTGCATTCATAATATTAATAATAATTCGACGTTGGCACATTTTCGATGCAACCTCTGCCGACTGACTACCTCCCGAATGATTGCTAGGCAAATAATGATTAATCATGCCACACACATTATCTACTCATATCGCTACTTATATTCACTACGCTATTATTTCCAACAACTACTTGCATAAACACACCAATCTTGCAATCTTGTATAACAACAATAATAGGACCCAGTGCTTGTAAACTACATATAATATTAAGTAGATAATGCGTAACCATTTGGGTAAACAGATGTAACACTTAATGGAATATAAACCATAACCTCGCCAGGGACGCCACTGTCTATATTAGCTGATGCCATTCCAGCCCATCTTTTTATATAATCACGTCCGTGGCAACACTAAATTCGCACCTTGCCTCAGCTTAGAGAATACTCGCATCGCAAGTAGGTTCGCAAATGGTATTCATTAGTTATTACGCCAAAGATATGCAAGCTTACGCCTAGCTACTAACAACACTGCCTCTTGTAGACTTGTTTTTGGCCTGCACGGCCTTTTCTGCAAACCTTTATAATTTTTCCTAGCTGTTATTGAGTGCCGATAGAAGCTACGTATTTTTCTGTAAATATTCACTCGTTAAGCGAACATTTAAGTAATAATCACAATAGGCAGAAACCGTTACTTACAAAAGTGTATATTGTTCTTTAAAATGTATATATTTATGGTCAATTTTCACAAAAAGAAACGCGCATCTTAAATAATTTAATAGATTTATCTTAAGCAATTTTCTTGACCCACCTTGTAAGTGTAATTATTTTTACATTGTAGAAGTACTATAGGTTAATCTATTTTAAAGTTAAAAAAATAGTTTGGTAGTAGTAACCGAGTGCTGTTATAATTATTTTCTTGTCTTTTATGAATAATTTATTTTCAAACTATTACCATTAATGTTTGATTGTTAGAAGTGTATCTGGTATTTTTTGTTAATTTTAAATCTTAAATTTCGGAAAAATTTTACATAGCAAGTTAATCGTATGCATTAAACTGTCCCGTTTTACGACAGTGTGGAAACATTTAGATTTCATCAAAGAGGATATAATATAAATGAAAGTAAGCCTTTTAAAATGTCTGAAATTCGCGTTTTTCTCTTGAATGTAGCATCAATAGATTGAAATCGTAATAACGACGTACTGTATTTAAATGTTACATTTTGAAATCATTTCCCACGAGAAAATGGTCGAATCTAGTATGAAACACAGCGTCAACTTGTCACAAGTCAAAGCCGGTCGATATGATGAAGTACCGACAAGATTTGACGTTTCAAAGCAGTAATAATAACGATGTAATCTTCGTTAGAGGCGCTGCTGTCTTCAGCCTTAGAAATAAAGATGTCATTTATTTAATTTTCACTCCACGTTTAATACATAAATATAATCTATTCAGGATTGATTTGCCATCCAGCAGGCTGTTTTTTTTCATAAGTTGAATATCTTAAATATTATTTGATTGATTTCTAGCAATGCCAAAATAAAATTGCCCAGTTGCTAGCTTTAGGGTCCCCTACTTTTCTAAAATAATCTAGTAAGTTTAGAAATAACGCTTTGGACTTGTTGCAAGGAAAATTTGTCGTGGTTGTGGACAACGCACCATATCATTCAGTGCAGTTTGACAAGCCGCTCACATTTTCGTGCAAAAAAGGTTTATTGCAGGAATGGTTGATTAACCACCACAATGTCGAAATTCAGGGTATAATTACTAAGAAAAAACGTTGGGAGTTAATTAAACCTTTTACAGCAGACGGAAATAAAAGATACGTAACTGAAAAAGCGCAACTATGAGGTTCTTCGATTGCCTCCATACCATTGTCAATACAACCCAATGGCGTGGGGGTTTTGTAAGACCTATTACAATAAGCACATAAATTCGCAGCCAAAATCGAAAGACAAGGTGGCAAATTTATGGCGTGAGGCTCTTTCAAAATGTACCCCCGACATGTGGCAAAATTTCTGTGAGCATTGGGAAAAACTTATTTCGGAAGACTGGACAAAACATGTGGGAAATCTATCGTTTCAAAATATTCCTCCTTTCATTATTTCAATTGAGGAATCTGATTCAGAATCGGGAGGGTGCCGATGATTCAGATACTTCTAGTAATATCATGAACGTGGAATAGGGTAGGGGATATTCTTTTGGCATCTAAATTGTGAGTGAGTGTTTTACATTTTTTATCTCGCCCGAGAAAAACACTGACCTTAGTGGAATACGAACTTGGGTCTCTTAGCACCAGAGGCAAACAGTCAACGACTGGACTACCATAATATCAATTTGAAACATGAGCGGCATGGACGTTAATTCTTCTTAATTTGCTGCAAGACCTAAATATAGGACAACAATGAATGGCGTGGAATATGCTCTGTATACATACGATGTGAGTTCAGAATTCTTGTGTAAAAAGAACAGCAATATGTATTTGGAATGTGTTACGACAACATTTAAATTATAGTTATTATTTTATTTATAATGAAATCATTATTATATCTAATTATTATAAACCAATATTGATCAGACATAGGCGGACGTTAAATGAACAAACAAGGCTCACTGGCAACATTGTCTGCTTTCAAAAAAACATAACCTCCATCAAGAAAAACTAGCATAACCCAACTTAATTAATTGACAAATTTCATTGATACCACACATTCCCCCAGATTTCCACAGCCTACTAAGTGGCAAGCCAATCCTGAATAGATTATATGTTGTGCTATTAAAAAAGAATGGTGGGCTGCTTTGCCAACAACAACATACGATCAATAATTCCACAGGATGGGGATGCTTTTACTGCAAGGAAGAATAATTTGCTACATTTAGCGGAGAAGAAATCGTTATTGTTGTCATTTCGGATTCATGACGGTACTTTATTAGATTTACCGGCTTTGCCCTCTAGCGTTCGAGACCTAAATATATTGAAAGATTAATTAAAATCCGCAAAAAAAACTATCAATTTATTTAAAATAGGAAGTTGTATGGCAACCTCGACACCGGAAGGTAAAAGAAATTGATAAGGAAAGAAAGAAAGTTGTAAGGCTCCTTATCTCAAAATTTGGAGAAAATTTTAATAGTCCCAAAAATGCTTAATAATTTTTAAAATGAAAGATCCTCGGTTCCCTACGTCAATAGGCATTTTTCTATTTTGACGATATGGAAACAATTTTGTGGCAGACGTTTTGTTGGAAATGGAAGCATTTTACAATATCAAAGGTCCGATCTGGGTACAATTAATAAGTGCTTTTTGTGGTACCTATTTTCAAATTGGACAGAACTTTGGAATTGACTGTGTACTTTTTTTTACCTAAGTACTACTAATTTCATTTAAATTATAATTTGAGTAGAATTTTTTAATGGAAAGCTCGACAAGATGTGAGTTCGGGCACCTACAAAAAGTGCTGCAATTAATTATTTAAATTTAAAAATTATATACAAGGTGTTTCAAAAAAAGGTCTGAGAATTTATCTATAATAATATCATATAATAGTACTCATCAAACAAAGCATATGTCGCAAACCAGGTGTTGCAGAGGTACAGGTGATTGTACGAGGGCTGTTCTCTTTCCGCTGAGCCTATCTAGCAGGCTGTGACATTTTGAATTGACATTTTAACGTAGTTGTTTACATGTTTAATTACAGTGAAAGTTGTCAAATATACTTGAAGGTTTGTAAAATACATAATTTTAAAGTAATCCTTTCCTCAAGAAATCATGGCATTGAATAAAGAGCATTATCGAACTGCGATTTTTTACAATTTCACGCGTGGCTTAAGCCGTAAAGAATGTTTTGAGGAAATCAATCGAGTGTTTAGCGACAAGTCGTGTTCCTTAGCTACCGTAAAGCGGTGGTACAATGATTTCAACGTGGTCGCCTTTCCTTAAATGACAACTTTCGAGCTCCAATTTCTAATATTGGTCTTGTACGAAACATGATTGAAGAGGACCGGCATGTTACTGCCAGGAGTATTCAATCAACTTTAAAGATTGGTGTGAAAGCAATTGACACCATTTTACACAAACATTTGATGAAGCTTTGTGGCCGTTGGAATTTGACTCCAGTTCAAAAAGAAAACCGTGTGGCATGGTGCAGATCTACACTGGATCGCTTTGGCAATCATCATTACAGGTGATGAAACGTGGGTTTGATCCCTAAAGAAAGCAACAGTCGATAGTTTGGGTCTTTGAGGATGAACCGGCTCCAACAAAAGTTATTCCTGAAAAAAGGCGAAACAAAAAGATGGTCGCCACATTTTTTGGAATTACTGGACGTGTTTTCATTGTAGCACTGGAGAATCGTCGTACTGTTAATACTGAATGGCACACTACAGTTTGCTTGCATCAAGATAACGCTTCGGTGCACACTGCTGCTCGAACGACTGAGTATTTGAATGCCCAAAACAATGAAATAATAGGTCATTCGCCGTATAGTCCAGACCTAACACCTAATGATTTCTTTTTATTCCCGCGTGTAAAGAATAAGTTACGGGGTTTACGTTTTACATCGGCCGAAGAAGCAGTTGATGCATTTAAAAATGAAATAAATAACCTAACCTGGGAAGATTGGAGAAAATGTTTTGATGTTTGGTTTTCACGGATGCAAAAATGCATTGACTGTGGAGGAGAGTACTTTAAAATTGTAAATAAATTTGTTTTGTCAATATATTATGTATTACTTTACTAGGCTCAGCAGAAAGAGAACAACCCTAGTATATATTAATCAATAAACTGCACTAGGAAGCTTCTCATTTGCCATGAAAAGCGTGATTTAACTTTATTATTATTAGTGTAGTATACACAAGTGCATCCCGTACCATATCCAGCTAGTACAAGCCCTTACTGCTTCTGTTCATGCTTGAAGAATGGTGTTTAATAGTTTCATATTGAAAAAAGTTACAGAAAATACAAACTTTGCTCCTAATAAAATCCTATCGATTTTCGTTAAATATTTGGATGGGTACTTTGGAAGACCATTTGATAGGGCAGAATTGTTATACAATCGTTTGATTGGTGCACTGTATCTTGACTTCTTGAATAACATTTTACCCCCACTATTGAAAGACGTGCCCTTGAATGATAGGGTTTATCTGTGGTTTATCTACCACACTTTTCGAAGAATGTCGGAGAATACCTGTAACGGCATATGGTCAGGACGAGGAATGTAGTTGCAGGGCCACCTAGATCCCCTGATTTTAACTCACCATACTTTTGTATTTGAGCAAATATTAGCGTAGTATATACTTGTTCCTTTACTATTCGCTTTCTTACAATAATGTAATTTATCGATTGAAATACAAAATCGCCTCTATCTCTGAAACAGTTGGTTTGCGGGCATATGTTGATTAAGACCTTTAGATTTGGGATATTCGACCTTTTTCTAAACACTCTGTATAATGTTCGTAGCGCGTACACTCTGTAATAAGTAAATACAATAATTGATTTTTCTAATAAAACTGGCACCATAATTCGATCACCAGCGACTACAAACACGGCTGCTGAATATAATTTTCTTTGACAGAGCCGTAAACACTTAACCTGAGTTTATTTTAGTTTTATTTATCTTTCATCACATATTAGATCAACTATGAGCGTGTATTATCCAAAAGGCTGTAATAATAAACAAAACGATGTGCGAATTATATATTTTGAATACATTTCCTTCAGATAAAAAAATTATGTATGCGTAGACTCTATAATAATCATTCATAATCTTTTATGTAAGCATATTTTTTATCGCAGCCGCTTCTGAAAACTAAGAATAAATAATAAGAGTAAATTAATGCTTTTTGTGTTACAAAAAATATTTAACATACATGTATTTCTAATGATTTGGGAATTAGAAATGAACCGTTTTTCTAAATTCAAAAATTATAGTCCCTATATTTTGCCTACTTCAAAATAAATGACAATACAACCACGAAAAAATATTAAGAACTCCGATCATTACATTTGCTGAACGCCAGAGTTCTTTTTTTCTAGTAACAATTTGATCCATTGAATACTGCTCTTCAATATATCCTATAATTATATGATTCCAGCGTGGTTTACAAAGTTTAATGCTACAGTCTTGAGTTGACTATTTATGATCAGAACTTTCCCCCCCAAAATTTTGATGTATAATACTGAATTTTTACTATAAAATATTTTATTCATAGACTGCTGCAAACACCACTAATCAAATGGTCACTGCAAGCGGACACCGATTTTAACATTAGTATGAACGTATCCCTAACAACAACATACAAAATTTGACCTTGCATTTTACTTTTTGTTACATAGACAATTAAACGATACAAGAAAGACAACAATTAAGGATTATGTGTTGAAAACAATGTTTTTTCACGTTCCTACGTTAATTTACTAATTTACGCAAAAATAGGTTTCCAGTTACCTCACAAAATATACCATAAATAGTCATCTAAACACAGACGTTAACTGATAATGAGCATTGAAGAGATGGCATTCCGATAAATCCAATATCCTAGGTTATATATTTTAAATGACACCCTGTAGATGTTATATATTTCCTTTTTTTTATGTTAAATCTACCGGAATTACTAATTTGAAATCGACCATAAACAGTCTTATCCTTGATGAAATAGCCTTTGTTTTCACTAATTTCCGCGAAAAGATACTCGCAGATATCTAGTTATAAAGTAGTTTTCCTTCCATAAAAATAAAGCCGGTGACATTAACAGAAAATTAAGTTAATAGCAGAACATGAACCGTTAACGTAATTGACGAGTACCTACCAAATGAATTTTTATTTACATTTTCGATGCTTCTGACACGTTCTTCCCTTGAAATTGAAATGGGGAGAACCTGACTTTGGTGTTTATCGATTTCGTTATGAATATGTACTCACTGTTCTGTTTATTAAATACATATACCGTGCCAATCTTTTAAGAATGGCTCTAGGCACTAACTTTTTATTTGAATAGACAAATGATTTTTCACGTCGATGTAAAGAATGGCGAGTAAGAAGAATCGCGAAAAGAAATTACATTTTCTAAAACAAAAAAGATAATTGAATGTATAATACGGTGTGAACTAAAAAAATAAATGCAATCGCCTTTCTAAAAACAACAACGGTATGCATTTTATTCTTCTTCTTCAAGTATTTACTCTTGTGTTACGAATTTTAAAGAACCACAGATATAGAGGACCTGCAGCTTAACGTGTGCTTCGAACCACTTAAAGTTTAAATACTTCTGCTCCGGAAAAGATTTACTAGGCAGAATACCTCGCTAGGTTTCCACTTGATTGCTTGGAAGAAATACCGTTAAAAATCTGATGTTCCGCTAGAGGGAAACCCCCCTGATTTTCAGCGTAGAAATATGTAGCGGTAGGTTCCAAGAATTCCACCGTATCCATAAATTCCTCGGACCTACGGAATGCATTACCATAACAACCAGATTTTCCCAGCGGTACGAACAATGGAATCAACTTTCTCCAAGATGATGTCACGTCCGGGGAACGCAAGAAGGGTTTAGAAAAGCATCCCATCAATACGAGGACTATCACTCTTACACCGACACTACTGCGGAGAGATCTATGTGCAAGCAACGCCAAAAGTCTAACGCGCTGACCTGCAGCCCACGATCGTCTTATATATTTAAAAGTTGCTAGAATTCATTGTAAGTAATCTCACGAAAATAGCAACTGGTCAATTTCAGTAGGAGACTACAATTTAGTATATTTTTGATCGCTCCGTAGAATTCATTTGCTATACAAACGAACCAAGGCAATGCAATGAAAGAGAAACCCGTTTGTTACTGAGACTATCATGTTATACCGGATAGTTAATAGATCATTAACATAAGGTTTAAAAATAGCGACCATTTAAAAACAGCTTTCGGAAACTAAAACTGTCTTTAAAACAATTGGAAAGCGATATCAGCGCTAAGGTCAATGAGTAACAGCAACTAAATGTTATTGAATTAGGTATACAAACAGATGTTCATCGCTTCATTAATTTGTTGAATATTGAAAGTTGGAGTTGGCTGTAGAAACAATTAAAAACAATTGCCGAGCTATTAAACATCGTTATTATTTGCCTTGTACTTATATCGATTATTTATTAATTGGAAGCAAATTTGTCTCGAGAGCATTGATTTTGATCTTTTCATATATACAGGGTGGGCTAACTACATTATCGCCCCTCGTTACAAATGGTTGACACATCCCAATATACCTGTAGCATGGCGTCTAAAAACACTTTTTCTTTAATTAAATAAATTGATCAAACTTATGGACAATACTAAGTCGATCTGTCAGTGTAAATAAATGTTAAGTAGTATGTTTTCAAATAAAGATAAAACCGATGTGTGGCTTGTTTTTGATGAATGTCGCGGAAATGCGGTTGCAGTCCACAGTTTATATATCAGGCGTTATCCAACTAGAAACCACCGCCTACTAATATATTTAGACTCCTTGAAACCTCGTTAAGAAACGAAAGTAAATTTGTTAATTCCAATCGATGTAGGGTCATAACTATTACGAAACATGGGAAATAAACAAGCGGTGTGAGAGGCAGTGAATGAGAATTCCCATCTAATTCAAAGAGATTTAAAGATTAATGTGGGAATTCTGAAAGCAAATGTTGTTTCATCCCTGTGCCGTTACTTTGGTGCACGAACTGCATGAAAGTGACCTCCGGAAAAGATTGCAATTTTGTAATTTCTTTTAGAACTAACTTCTTTTGGATCCACCTTTTTTCATTGTGTATTGTTTAGCAATGAGGAAAAATTCTCAAACACTGGTAAAGTGAACAGGCAAAACACGTATTAGTACGCACAAGAGAATCCAAAATGGACAATATTTACCTATTTGTGAAGAGTTTTTTTTGTATATGTTTTGTGTGGTATAATAGGTAACTATATTATCAGACGTACTTCTTCCATGCTAATTTAACTGGACAACGTTACTTGGATTTCATACAGAACATCTTATCCGGGTTGTTGAAAGATGTGGAACTTTATGGACGACAAACAATTTGTTATCAACACCTTACTTCAATACTTCAATAATATCTTTAGAGTAAATTGGGTTGGAAGAGGAGCTGTGCATCCATGATCACCAGGAAGTTTGCGATATCTCTCCACTAGAAATTTTCCTTTTGGGTAAAACTAAAGAAATAGTATATCGAACTCCAGTAGTAAATGAGCATGATTTACAAAACTGAATAATCGAGGCTTGTATATCGGTTACAACTGATACGCTTGCTCGAATCCGAAGATTATTTTTAGAACGAATTAGAAAATGTATGGAAGCGAATCTACGCAATTTTGAACATTAACTGAATTAAATAAAAGTTTGCTATTTTCTTTTTGTTATTTAGTTTTTACCATGTATGTACCAAACAGTTTCACATTGATTTTGGTATGATTGTACGGATTCGGTGGTTAGAGCATACAATACAATAAATGGCGTGGCGGTAAGGAGTTTTTAAAAGTTTTGTATTGAATTTGGTAGTAAATCGGAGCACATCTATAATTTATAACAACGATTTTTTATGTTAATGTTTTATAACTGCATTATTTGATGTAAAATAAAAAGCAGTTGTTGATTTGTATAGATTCTTGTGGTCAAAATAATCAATCTGATGTATGTATGATGATGATTTTGGGAGAATGCAGAAGCGCGGCGGACTTAACAGTATAACGATACGAGCAAAGATACCCGGATATACCTCTTCCATCACATAATACATTTAGGCGTTTTGAAAGAAATTTGCAGTAATATAGACAGTTTTCCAAGCCAAAGGTGAGATAACGATGTGTCACAGCTGTAGAAGCTGAAGCAGCTGTCATCGAACAAGTAACTGGTAATTCCCATATAAGCCAACGTGCAGTTGCAAGAACTGTAGGCTTTAACCAAAGTTCAGTGTTTAACATTTCATGCTTACCACGTCACGTTAGTGCAACACCTTACTGAAGATGATTACCAACGACCAAGAAACGAAGTTACTACTGATCCACTGTTTTTAAGAAATATTCTATTTTCTGACGAAGCGATGTTCAGTAACAATGGGCGTGGAAATAGGCAATTGCCATTTCTATTTACAAGCTAACCTACACTTTCACAGAATTTTTACTGTAAATGTGTGATGTGATATCGTAGACAACTTTATCGTCTGTCCCCATTTCTTTGAGGGCAGTTTAAATGGGGAACTGTATTTACTTTTCTTACGAAATGATTAACCTCAATTTTTAGAAGACATTCCTCTTTATGTTAGACAGCGTATGCGGTTTCAAAATAAGGAGCTCCTGCCTACTTCTATAGAATTGTAAGAAAATACCAACATAAAACATTCCGTAACAGACTAATTGTAAGAGGTGCAATTCACCCTTGGCCTCCACGTAGTCCTGGCTTGACTCCGTTAGATTTCTCTTTGTGGGGTAAAGTAAAAAACGACGTCTACGAAACTCCCGTAAAAAGTCATAAAGATTTACGTGAAAGAGTTATTGAATCATGTAGGTCAATCACCCCACATACGCTTACGTGTGGTAGAAATTCTTTTCAGCGGCATATTATTGACTCATCTGAACAGCAAGGTGGACGGCAGTTTAAACATTTATTAGTGTTTTTCTTTCTGTTTTTATTTAATTTATTTATCCCGTTGATTTTTATGCTGTGTGTGTTTGTTTGGTTTAAATTATATAAACAAATATCGTAAATGTTCTTACTGCAAAACTGCATCTTATTTATTAGTAAATAGTTTCATTGTAGTTTCTTAATACATTCAACGTAACTACTTTGATTTTATTAATTTAAACAACGTAAAGTTTACTAAGATACCTATGGAATACAAGCGGCTGTAATAAGTGTAGCCTACCTACCTGTTACAAGATAAAGTAATCACCCTGTTGTTCAACTGTAACATCCAGCCTGTGATCACTTTTACAAGAACATAATTTGTATGTATTATTCGTGTCAGTGGTTGGTTTTTCATATTCTTATTATTGATACGTGTTTTACATCCTAAGAAGAACTTTGCACGTGTCGGGTTTAGGTTGTGTCAATTATGTGAAATGTATTCAGAGTGTTTCAAGGATATTTTTATTGGGATTATTAACAAGCGGTTTGGAATGTGTATTTCGTATGTGATCGATTCACATTGCATTAGTGTATCTGTCGATCTACACAGCACCAAAATAGAATGTTAAAAATACGAACGGTATATTTTGTAAATTATATATAATATTTTTCGTGTCATTAGTTACATGATTTTATTCTTCTTCTGAAAATGTTGATTAGACTACCTAAATCGTTCTTGCTATAGCTTGCGTTTACACATATTTTAATATACGAGCCCTGTCCCATAAGTGTTGGCCCAGTTGCATAAAATCATTGAAATGACTTATTTAAGCAAAAAATCAAAACACCTACTAATTTATTTTCACCGAATTATAACTTAATGCCTTAAATAAAGGAAATCACTGATCCACACTAACTATAATATAAGAAACAAAAAAAAATTGTGATTATTCACTTTTTGGTCATTATGCTTTTATACAACTAATACGTGGTTCCTACAGTTACCACTGTGTAACGTCCCCCTTTTTTTACTATAACTGCTTTTATCCGACGGGGCATGGTTTCCACCAACTTCTGACATTCAGCTAC
>JABXWE010024581.1:0-18089 GCA_014611495.1 Limonius californicus | reverse complement strand
TAATTAGCAATCTTTTCTTCTAGTAATTTACGTTCTGTTATAACGAAAATAATTCCATCGATATTTTTGTTATGAAGCGAAGAATACACATCTACTGTAGTATCTTCAGGTATGAGAATTTTCCAAAAATATACTGAAATGTTGACAATTCGTCAGTACGTATCAAAATGTCTATATTGTTTTAACGGTATTTATGTAATTAAATTAAAAATATATGTTAAACATGCCAATTTAAGACATCAAACATCACTTTGAAGACATTTTACAAAAGCATCTGTACCTTCATTTTGGAACAAAGGCAGCAATTCATTCCTAAGTTCTGAAATTCGGTACAGCACTATATTCCTGGATAACCATCTTATTTCAGTGTGCAAATGCAAAATTTCGTGTTGAACTTCCATAGTTATGCAAAGTTTGTTAAAAAGGCGTGTTTCTAAAAGTCTTGACTTGATGTAATTTACCATTAGACTAACTTGGTCTAGAATAGATCTTAACGATGCCGCTAATGTTTCTGAAACTAGTGACTCTCTGTACAAATAGCAGTGGTTCAATCGAAAATGCAAGCTGTATTGATAAAAAAGGACAATATTCAGACTTACCCCTACCAGCGTGGTATTCCTAAGAAGATTATGTTTATCAGGGGAATAAATTAATAGCTCATTTTATCGGACCTCAACAGTATTGTATGAGCTAACACAGACAGAATAATATTGACATGTGTTTGTGAATTTCTTATGGTTTTCCCAATTTGATAATATATTTTTGTGTCCGACAGAGAAACGTTTCTAGTCTCATTTGCAATCTATTGATTACAGAAAGATAACATCATTAAATCTTGTCCAGTTGTAAACGATGTTCTGCGGAACACTTGTAGCAAGTTCGCGAAACACTAGTGTTCCGAGGAATCCCGGTTAAGAACCGCTGAATGAAGGTGTTCATATAAACCAGAGTAGTGCACAACTTGGACACATGTGGATTTTCAACTATAGAACCAGTTTAAGAACAATTTTTAGTTCATTATATAAAGTTTAAAATTTATATGAAACATTTCTAAAAAAATTAATGAAAAAGAAAGAAAGTTATAGAGTAATAAACAACGAAGAAAACCCTGTTAGAGTGCAAGTATCAGAAGAAGAAATAACATACGAATAAAGCAACTATAGAACAGAAAGGCGTCAGGTCCAGACGAAATACACAATGAACTCATAAAAAATGGAGGAACAACACTAGGCATATGGATCCAAAAACTATTCAACACCATAATAAACACCGGGAAAGTACCGGAAGAATGGAAGGAAAGTCTCCTAATACCAATACTCAAGAAAGGAGACAGGAAAAAGCCAGAAAATTACCGGGGCATCAGCTTAATGAATAGTGCAAACTATTAACGGCAATAATAAAGGATAAGATAGAAGAAAGAATAGATATGGCGGAGGAACAACAAGCTTTTAGAAGAAACCGCAGCACTATTGACGCTATTTTCATTGTCCGACAAATAGTAGAAAAGTCCATCGAATATAACAAACGCACATACATGTACTTCATAGACCTTCGATAGGGTGAGAAGGAACGATATTATGAAAATATTAGAAACACAGCAAATAGCACAGAATATAATACAATTGATTAAAGAAATAAACGTGAATAATAAAGCAAAAGTCAGAATGCCAAGAGGAGAAACATAATACATAGACCTGAAGGGAGGAATACGACAAGGGGAGTCACTTAGCCCGCTACTGTTTAACATGGTAATGGATCAAGTAATCCACGAAGTAAAAAACGAACAGAATGGGAGCTCATAAAATCACTACAGTATGTTAGGCTGATGACGCGGTACTGATAGCCGACGAAGAAGACGACCTGCGGAAACAGCTCCCTACCTTCAATGTCACAGCAAGGCAATATAACATGAAAATTTCAACGGAGAAGACTAAATATATGGTGACCAGTAAGGAACAGCGTAGACGCAAACTGGAAATAGAGGGAAAAAGCAGAGAACAGGTCATGACAATTAACTACCTAGGAATTGAAATCACGAGCGAAAGAAACCTGACAGCAGAGGCAAAGAAACAAGCAACCAAAGCGACGAGAGTTAGTAGCTTCCTAGGAGAAATAATATGGAAAAATAAATATATGACCACAGAAAGTAAGATGGGGGTATACAAGACGACTGTGAGGCCAATTCTAACTTACGCAGCGGGGACAATAGCAGACAGGATAAAACAAAACAGGAGGTCAATAACGCAGAAATGAAAATATTAAGAACGATAAAAGGCATAATGTTGAGAGATAGACAAGGAAACAGTACCATACGAGAGCAATGTAACATCCAAAACGTGAACAAGTGGATAAAAACGAGAAAAAAGAATTGGAATGAATATGTAGACAGGATGGCACCGGACCAAATAGCAAATACATGTAAGAACAACAAAATCCTGCAGTAGAGGACCAGTTCAAAGACCACCAAAAAGATGGCAAGATAATTTACAATCAACCACAACAGAAATGGAATAAGAAGCAGACAAATAGGAGCAATCCTAGTCATGCTAAGAAGAAGAAGAAGAAGGAGAAAGAAAGTTATTAAATGGTATTGCCTTATTCCTTAAAACAAATAGAAAGTAAAGTTCCGACACTTTCTTTTATTAGACATATTGTCTAAATATCTATACAGTGTAGTTTGTAAAAATCGTACGCTTCCTATTTACCCAAAATTAGTTGCAGTAATTAAAAACGTCATGAAATACCTTAAATATATGAGAATACAAGTGTAGGATGTTTAGTGCAAAGAAATTCTTTAAACGATCTCGTTTCTCCCGCAAGCGTGCTGGGACCGTCAAGCGCTTTTACAATTCCCAACTAAAAAAGTACATAAATATTTTAAGATACTGAGATAGCTATCTCATTACACAGAGATAATATTTATACAACGCCATGATCGGTGACTCTATATTTTATACAAATTGGATAAGCTTCGTGTAGCTGCAAAATGTCTACGCCAGAGAAGTAAAATGTAGAATTTGTTTTAAACATATTTACTGATGTATGCTAAAAAATGTGTTGCTTAAGCGAGACTCGGAAACTGGCCACTTATTTAGTAGCTACCATTTACGTACCTGGGAACATGTAAATTAACTACCAGTTGATTCAGTTAACTTCGTTGTTGGTTAAAGTGGATTTAATTGGATAAGGTTCCATTTGGAGTAGTTCGGCTAGTCGGAGAGTATTTGCTAGGCAAGGATTCGCAAATGCAATAGACACTAAATAGACTGATTAAATCGTTAGGTCGATTCTACCAACAAAATTATTGTTTGCTTAACCTCTTAATTTGTTGTAGTTCTAATAAATAAAAATTGTATTAATAAATTAGGCTAAATTTCTTCGTAACATCCACAACATCGATAACAAATTTTGCAATTAAAATTTATCGATCAACGTCTATAATTCAAGGTAGACGTGTGATTAAACAAAGATAAACTGTTCTCATAGTATAATAACAGTAATTGGCTGCGTACACTAATTTAGGTGGAATCTCATGGTTAGTTCATATTTTTTAGTCAGTTTGCCCAAGGTGTTATCTCTGATTGTAAATCAATATCGCATTTTGTCCATTTACATAACCGAACTAATTTGCGGCCTCGTAAAAAGTTTCAATCCAATTTCCCAGCGTATATTCTGGGCCCCGCGTAGGCGTTAATGACAACATGAAGAAGCTCCATAAGATTTAATCACGATATACTGGGCCGGTCTGTAATTACACACTCTTGTCGAAAGCGTACCTGCGTTCCCTGCCCTGAATCTATCGAGACAAAGTTAACAGAAGCGTTTACGTTTACGCCCGACAAATTTACCCTATGTCCTTTGCGAAAGTCATCAATCATTAAATAGAATTTAACCTGTTCGGTTAAATTAGATAAAATTTATAATCCGTGGAAATCGCATACATGCAAAAAAGTGTGCTGATAATTTTAAGCTTAGCAAGTTGGAAATCGATTTACAATATTTATGTTGGTGGCGTTTATTGACATCAAATAGCAAAATAGAGGATGTATATTTTTTCATTATTTTCCTTACTTACAACTTAAATTTTATGAAAGTTCTGGATGTAATAGTGTTTGTTCATTTCCAATGATTTGGTGAATTGGTGTTGTAATTATACTAAATTGCTAAACGTTTTGATATACGACGATGAAGTTCAAATGTAAAACATATTTTTCATTGATAATATAAGGAAACATATCAATTGCGAGGAAACAGAACAATCTTGTACTAAATGTTCGAGCCAACTGGAAAGTTAATGCAAAAAGTGGCGCATGCAAGGTAATGAAACGAAGTCCACGCTTGTAACCTTCACCACTTCATGGGGCTAATTTCCACCGGTACAGCTCAACAACCAGTAGATACCCCAAGCAGAGAGCTTCACGTATCTGCGTATCCACCTGGACAGACAACTAAATTGGAGGAAACATATATGTACAAAAAGGAAGCAACTAGGTATCACAATACAAAAAAATGAACTGGTTTCTTGGCCGTAAGTTTCAGTTGTCTTGCCAAAAAATTATTACTATACAAGACCATACTCAAACCAACATGGACATACTTCCAGCAACTCGACCATCTATATCCTGAGAAACTTCCACTCCAAAGTGCTTAGATTAATGGAAGATGCACCATGGTATGTTCCAAATGAGGTCATACGACGAGACCTCGATACCCCATGAATCAATGATGAAATTCAGAAATATAGTAATCGTTATAATAACAGGCTTAGTGCATACCCCAACCCATTTGTGGAGCACTTAATGGAAATGGACAATGGACGACCGAGGTTAAAAGAATTTAAATTCCCTTGCCTACCAACACGTTTTGAATAATGGGATCAGTGCCAGTTTAGTGACTATTCTTAAATCAATTTTAGTTAGATTAGGTTAAGCTACTTGACAAACTTCAAGTTATGTATTATGGATTATTCTCTAGCATGTCGTTCATATACAGGGTTTTTCAACGAAAAGTAGCCACCCTCAGTATCTTTTAAAACAATTTTTTAGTTGAAAATCGCCAAGACATGTCAACAAAGACAGCGAAGGGGACATCTTTTTACCTAAAATCCGGACGTCTGTCGTCAACCCCTTAGCCGTCACAGCCACCCCCTCTAAAATTTTAAATGGCACCTTACCTTGTGTTGCACATCGTTGGAAAGGTAATTTTATAAGGAATTCATTCTACTATTTATTTTTTTTATTCGCCTGAAATTGAGACATAAAAAAATTAAAAACTATATTTTGTTTATTTCGGTTAAGCTGCTGAATGGAGCGATTGCCGTTAAAGTAATTATCCAAAGTGACTTCCACTAACTTCCATGCAATAATACAGACGATTTTGAAAGAGCGAACGAACATTTGTAAGAACTTGCGGTGTCAATTGTCGACATTCTTCTGTTATTCTCTGCCTAAGATCTTCGATGTTGGCCGGCTGTGTTGCATATACTTTGCATTTCAAATACCCCCATAAAAAATAATCCAACGCAGACAGGTCGGGTGATCTAGCCGGCCATTCGATGGGACCACGTCTTCCAATCCATCGTCCAGGAAATCGATTATTCAAAAATTCTCGAACGAGAACCACATAGTGAGGAGGTGCACCATCTTGCTGGAAAACTAGTTCATTTTCAAGCAAATTTTCGTCATTTTCCAGTAGTTCTGTTATACGCGGATCAACAGTGGTGTCAAGAAGCTCAAGGTAAATAGCGCCATTCAAATTACCGTCGATAAAGAACGGGCCAACGATGTGGTTTCCTAGAATACCTAACCAAACATTAAGTTTCTGTGGATATTGGGTATGGGTTTCCCTAAGCAAATGCGGATTCGTGTCTGACCAATACCTACAATTATGCCTGTTGACTTCCCCGTTCAACGTACACTCATCGCTGAAACAGATATTGTACAACAAGTTCACGTTGTTCAATAGATTATTAGACATAATTTCGCAAAACTGTAGTCCTCCATCATTGTCGCGTTTGTTTAATTCTTGAACAAGTTTTATCATGCGGGATGGGTGAAATTTGTGCTTTTTTATAATTCTCCATACACTGCTTGTTGAAACCCCCGATGACTGGGAAAGTTGATTTAAAGATTGATTGTTATCCATTGCAACGTGTCCCAAAACAGCAACTTCAACATGTTCATTAATAATTGGTCTTTCTGGTTGATGTTTTCTGTTTGTCACTGAGATAGTCTCCATAAATTTTTGCATCAACTTTATAACATACTGCATACGGCATACAACATACGGCAAAGGAATTTTTCGGGATGAATTTCATTTCACGCGCACGCGCTGCGGCTCGGCGAGCGCAGTTGTTATTTTTGAAATAAAAACGCACAATCTAGATTCTTTCGGAAGTGGTGTAAACCATGTTGATACTTTTATAATATTCAAAATGAACTGAATGTTGACTGCCAGATGAAAAAACAAAAGATGAAACAAAAGCATCTAGGTACTGCTACATTCAGCAGCTTAACCGAAATAAACAAAATATATTTTTTAATTTTTTTATGTCGCAATTTCAGGCGAATAAAAAAAAATAAATAGTAGAATGAATTCCTTATGAAATTACCTTTCCAACGATGTGCAACACGTGGTATGGTGCCATTTAAAATTTTAGAGGGGGTGGCTGCGACGGCTAAGGGGTTGATGACAGACCTCCGAATTTTAGCTAAAAAGATGTCCCCTTTGCTGTCTTTGTTGACATTTCTTGGCGATTTTCAACCAAAAAAATTGTTTTAAAAGATACTGAGGGTGGCTACTTTTCGTTGAAAAACCCTGTATACGATTGCGCTTGAGGTTTACTTTTCGGGTCGCAAGTTTTTTCGGCTGTTTGAAATGCGGCGCTCAGGATATCGCTCTAAGTACTTTTGCCTTGCCCTTAGAGCGTTTCCTTGAGCTTCCCCGTGAATAAGAACAACATCAGTAACTTCAATGTTCGTAAAATTTTCCATTTTGGTAGAAACACTGTTTGCCAGCTTCAACAACAGACTGAATAGAAATTATTGACCTACTTAATAGTATTAGTTTGTCGCAGGTGATAAGAAATGTTTTTGCACTTCTATCTTACTCTCCTTTGCATAACATGTCTTTGAACTCAAATTTTTGTTATTATCCTGCGGTACTCAAACCATTTTGGGTCAAATTTTCAATTATTATTTTCCCATATATTAAGGGTTCCATTGCCAAAGAAATGTTTTTTCTAGTTAGTATACATTGTAATCTACCATCGGATTTAATATTTGTACCTATTTCTGGTACCCTGTGTATATTTGGGGCAGTTGGTGACCATTAGTAAAGCAAACCAAACAGCAGAGGTTGGAAGAAGAACAAGACTTTGTTAGGCGGCATACGGCAAATTAAAAGACGTAATGCAGATGAGGAGACTAATCCACCTAAAAACAAAACTTTCCAACCAGTGTGTATTACCGGTGGTAACGTACGGATCTGAAACGTGGACCTTCACCAAAAGCATCATAAACAAACTTCGTGTGAATCAAAGAGCAATAGAAAGAAGGATGCTGAACATAAGCCTGAAAGACCATAAAACCAATGAATGGATCCGAGAGAAGACAAAAGTAGCCAATATAGTCGAACGAGTAGCACGCTTGAAGTGGAACCGGGCCGGCCCCGCAGTGAGAAAACAGAAGGGGTGGTGTAACAAGATCATAAGATGGAGGCCATGGGCAGAGAGTCGAAGCAGGGGTAGACCCATGATGAGATGGTCGGATGATCTAAAAAAGACTGTGCTGGTGCAGAAAAGCACAAAACAGGAAAAAATGTAAAACTATGGAGGAGGTCTATATCCAAAACAGGATAGAGAATGGCTGATGAAGATGAAAATGAACGGTAAGATGATGCTTGTACAAGGTGACATAATAGTACAATTTTGTTTCATAACGTCTTTATTATAGCATCTTGAAGAAAACTTTACATACAAAAGCTGTTTGCTTGATTATGGAGCATAAATTATTTCTGACTATTCAGGGTGTTTTGTTTTAGTGGGACAATAGACAACTTCTTTATTTTAAATGGAATATCCTATATATTATGACATGTTTGGATTTCTTATTTTTCTATTTTTACAAAGATATAGAATTTTAGGTATCTATCGCTAATGGTTTTGGAAATAATTAACATTTTCTTAAATTAAAAAAAAATAATGGTCTATCTTCAATAATAAGTGTCTAAAGAATAGCATACAATTTATCAAAATTATTTTGCAATTTACAGGAACACATTTTCAGACAAGTATCGTACTGTTTACTATTTAAGTATCTTATACAGTATGTTTTTCTAATTTACAACCACATTCAATAAAATTCAACTTCCTCAATACCTTTTTTGCCTGTATATTTTTACATTTTGGAGATTGTTGTTCAATGGCCTTTAAACGTATGTGCAGTTTTATATGACTTGCCTTCTTCGTTTTGAAATTATTCAGGATTTATTAAAAAACTAATAGAATTTGGTAATAAGATGTAATTTTATTTTGGTTTAAAAAATTTATTAATGAATATAGGATTTTATAAAAGTTGAGTTATTTACTGACATTTTAAACTACAAATATTTGTATGTTTTTTGCGCTTTTGAGAACAAAATCGAAATTAAACAAAAAAGCAACGAATCATCAGGGCTGTCATTAAAACAATTGGTAACTATCAACAAACTACATATTATGTTGTAAGGTTTTATATGACTTGCGTTTTTCGTCTTGAAATAGCAGTACATCAATATAATTATTTTAAACATAATAAAATTACATCTTGTTACCAACTAACTATGTGAAGTGAGTAGCTAAAGATGGCAACCGTTTTGCCGAAAATTCTCGGACACCATAAAGGTACGAAAAAAGTAGATTGCGGTAAAATGAATGCTCTCGTGGGTATAAATGAAAACACGTCGTGCAACCTGTGGTATATCCCTTGTCAAGATTCAACTGTAATAATTGCTAGTCTTCTACACGTAAATTATTAATAATTGCAAAACTTTGCCAGCTTGCTATTTAGCTGAAAAATTATGTAAACCCATGAGCTATCATATATCACTTTCAAATTTACTTGCAACTCTTCTGTGGGGTTGTAATTTCACCCCATCTGTTGGTATCCAACTAGTTCAAGATGATTGTTATGAATTTTTTAACTATTTTTGAGAACTCATTATATTTTACAAAACATTTATTTTTGAATGGCAAATATCAGTTAAAGTAGGTAATTAAATATTGCAAGAACTGGAATTATACTCTTTCAAACTCCTGACACTTACGATTTTGTCTACTTATCACGAAAACCCGAAAAGTAAGCCTCAAGCGCAATCGTATATATAATTCACAAATAGTTTGAAAACATGTTCAATAAAGTGGATAATGAAATAAATACCTACAAAGTTTAATAAAGCTATTTAGCAAAATAACCGATTCTAGATCCTGAAAAGGTATTGCAATTTACAAAATAAAATCTGCTCTCTAGGGCTAGGAAGTATATTTTGAATTTACAAAAATATTGAGGATCATTTCTAAAACAGTAAGGATTTAGACAGCATTGCTGAATTTTCTAGAAACTTATGTGCGAGGCTACACAGTGGATTAACGAAACTATCCGTTAGTATCCATATACGATCGTATAAGTGATTTTTTGAAAACTTTCTATTTTTTTTCTTACAGACGGCATATTTAAGTATTTAAAAACATTAAAGATGCCTACTGCTATATCTAGTATAACAAAACGCGAGCTTAAGTAAAATAACTTATTAAAATTTTTATAAATTAATACGTTGTCTTACTGACACAGCTCTCTAGGGGTGTCGACAGATATAACCAAACCTCGTCTTAAAAATAGGTTTATACGCTCGAACAGTAAAACATCACTCACATAGAGAAGTCTTGCAACCTTGGAACGCCTTCCAAGGCCGTGGGACCTACCTTATTTATCTGCGTTGTCCTCTTCTTCACTTCCATGTAGTCCCTCATAGTCACTCCGTTGACACGATTTCAACTCTATAAAAACGTAAAAATGAAATATAAATGAATATTATCCACAGGAATGAAATCGTAGCAATCCTAAAGGAAATAACAATGAAGTGACTAAGTAGTTAACAACTAAATTCAAACGGATTTCTTACAAATATTGTTCATACATTTCAGAGTGTGGTGCAGTACCTAAAATCTAATTTGCAGCCCCAATCACAAAAGTTATAGGGTCAACTCTTTTACGTACGTATCACCAGCAATGTCGGTGTAGTGGATTAAAAATATATTCTGGGGAAAATCGGTACAATTTTGCAATACCCTGTGGTATTACCTTTCTTACTTATTCCCAGTTAAATCATGAAGTTAAAGCTTCATGCCTTGTATTTAATACTATAAATATCGATGAATTTGTTTATTTTGAAAAATATTCGTACAATTTTGAAATACCCTATTTGTTATCAATAGGTCCATAGGCCTATAAACAATTGATAAAAATAAGTTATGTTTTACCTGCAAGTGGACTGGATTTGGTCGTCCCTAACGGCCTGAACGAATGGAAAACAGTACATAGAATAATAGCACGCACTGTCACACATCTTGCACTATCAAACAATTTACTGAAACTGATATTATTTCCTGCACTTTACAAGTATGGGGTGTATATAACCGATTGGTAACATAATGTTGCGAAACGATATTAGTCAAAAACGGCAAGAAATGGTTTAACCTTAGCTGTGTAACCGTTTTGCTTCAAATCTTATCTGTACTTTTTTACCAAAATATTTGAATTATGAAACACAACTTAGTTTTAAAAAACTATTATTAGCTTTTCATCTGGAATTAACGATATAAAATGCATTTCAGCCTTCAATTGGGTGTTTAATGTACAAGGTTTCGTAATTATTATAAAATTAGATTCCGATTGATTTTTAAACAATTATGAAGCACTTGATAATATCAGACTTTACGTTTTTAAAAGTTATTACCATGGGCGCCGGCAGTATTATTTGCAGGGGGGTGCGACTATACATTATACGAGTATGACATGATTGAAGCTCGTTCTGATGTTCTGAAAGGCAAAACAATTGAGGAGGTGTAGCATCCATCGGTTTTTTCGGTGTTGGCTAATGAGACTGCCGGTATTAGTGGTACAGAGCAATTATCGATTGGAGTTCAATATCTGCGTTGTGATCAAGATAATAAAAAGCCAATAATTTGTACAGAATTCCTGGAATATGTGCTACTGCAAGAGCTAAACGCGAAAGCCATTTCGGAAACTATTATTCACTTTTCAGAAGATTGATATTTGGATTTAAACAAACTTATTGGCCAAGGATACGATAGCTGTGCTGCAACGGCTGGTCACATAAATCGCGTTCATAAAATTCTTAATGACAAATATTCTACAGCTCTATTCTTCCACTGTACCAGTCATATATTGAATCTTGTCATCAATGTACTGAACGATGTTAGTGAAGTGAGAAATGCTGCTGGGACGACAAAGGAAATTGTATTTTTTTAGAGAGAGTACGATGCGTCGAAATAGAACTCCAAATATTTTGTGAAACACGCTGGACAGTAAAGCACAAGATTATCAGAAATTTTTTTGAGAATTTTATCACTATTGTACGAGTTTTAAAAGAACTTTCGGATAATGCACTTAACTCGAAAACGAAAACCAAGGCATATCAGCTCCACACGACTGCAACAACTCCAACATACATTGTGACGCTCTTAGTGATTCCTGCTTATTCCGCCAAACTCGAACCCGTGTGTAACCAACTGCAGCAAGTAAATATGAACATAAAGGCAATATACGATCACGTAACTAAATTGACGAACGTGCTTCAATTAAGATTAGAGTTAAGCATTTTCAGAATAAATAAAGTGCCTATCAATTTTTCTATTAAGTTATCTAGTGGATAAAACTTAAATTGAACCGTACAAATCTTGTTCTGGGCCGTAAATTGAATAAAAACCCAACATTATTTAGCTAGGTTTAAACCCGAACCCTCTTATTTACGAAACAGTTTCTGTATACCTTGCCCATAAACATTAAACATGTTATTGTTATATTAATTTATATTATTTATCTATTAAAACAAGACGTTTTGCATTTATGTATATTTTTGTCAGTAAGGGAGATTAACAATTGTAAATAACAATTCTATAGTTCTTAGCCGAAATATGGTGGCATGTCATAAAATATAATGAAAGGATAACATATAACTTTTCAGGTTGATACTACGACGTTCTACAAAGTATTGAAAATATTAAATGTATCAAATTTACTGCAAAATCGACAATGAAAGTGATCTTTAAGATATTTAACAGCTAGCGACCAGTACGTGTAATATTTATATTATTATATTCTGTATGTTTGTCTGGATAGCGAACGTTGAATTTGAATATTCATTAGATTCATTTTATTATTTTCATTTCTAAATAGCACATGTTACGCCACCTTTTCTTATTTCGAAAGTTATCAATGTTATGTGTATCAGTACTTTTGAGCATTTTTGAGGCATTTCCAGGAATTATGTTCTGAATTTCGGCCACGACTGGGTTGTTTTGTACTGCTTAAAATAATAAAATCGATCCCAGTAGCTCAAGGCATGCAGACGTTTTGTGAAAATAGGGTGGGGTTAAAAATTACTTTTGTAGTTAAGTGTTTGTACCGTTTCCCACAACAATAAAGTCGATTTAAATATAAACAAGAGTTAATAACTAAGTTGGGAATACCGAGAGGTGTCTCTTACCGTTTCACACGGTTCAAAATTAACGCCTTTACCCTTTAATCGTTCCCGTGAATAACTGCCGTGGTAACAAAAACTCTGTACCTCAGTTTCGTTGTTGCTCCCTCCAGAAAAATCTTAATTGTACAATCTATTGCAACGTCCGGTCTTTTGTTCTTTGTTCTGACTGCCAGTGACGTCAGCCCAGTTACCGCATTTTTCTCTTTTTCCTGCACCTTAGAACGGCGATCAAGCGAAAATCCAGCGGGTTGGGCTTTCTCAACTTAATCTGAATTAAGGTAAAAACTACCGTATGTCCAGTTGTTAATGGAAATTGTCAGTAGTGATTATTTGTTTATAAAGTGAATCGCTCTGTAGTAGCTGGATTTTCAATAAATAAAATAACCGTTTATTGCCAACTGTTTAGTAATTTAATAATTAATTTTAGTTGTGTTGGGAAGTCAACTGATATCGATTACCTAGTATTCTATTCGATCGTACCCTAGTTTTCGTAGTCAGTGAGGGCTCGAACAAGAAGTTCGGACGTCTCGATGTCCCTTTGTACATAATTTATAGCTTCTGGTCGTCATTTGAATATTGTGCCATGCAAGTCTACAAACCTTTTACACTTCATATATACTGTATACACATTGTTTAATAATTTATGACTTGTTCTTTTGGTGTATTTTCCTCTTTGTATATATTTTGTGAGAAATAGAGTAAGGAAATAGAGAGAGCAATTGGAGAAAAGCAATAAGCTCGCCTAGAAATTTTCCAGAAGAATTCAGATAAAATTACGACAAAATAGTAAGAAAAACGAAGTTATGTCAGGGGAGTAGTAAGACTAGCCCATCAGGAATCTTGGGACGGGCTAATACTTATAAGGATGTAATGGAGACGGTAGTTTAAGTATTTAAGAGAACAACCCCTTACCTCCACGATATTTAGAACACCTAAATACGTATTTTGGCAACAAAGTAGGAAGTTGACCTAACTATAGTGACTTGGCTGAGTAATATCTCTGGAGATAAGTTCTTCTTCAAATCAGCAATGGAAGTCCAATGAACTGAATTTCCAAAACGTGACGTATATTAAATAAGAACTGTTTTAATAATTTCGTTCACAAGTTTTAAAGTTATTTAAAACTGTGGTCATGATTGACATTAGTAAAACATATTAATGAAAATCATTTTCGTAATCTTAAGCCACATTTTAATACTGCTTCAAGCCATGTATAGTAATCTAATAATCGGCCATCCTGTTTTTTGATGAGTCTAATAATCGAACAAAAATGACTAATGCTGTAATCAGTTAAAGGGCTAATTGATCAATCTGATAATCAAATAATTAAATAATTATTGTACAAAAGCCATACAATTAATTGAGAAACTGGTTAACATATGCTGATTCTAGAAGTAAATACATTTGTATGTACCTACATTTGCATTATTTTTCGGTCTTTTGATTACATTATTTAAAATGTGTGCCCGCTCGACACACGATAGCTATTCGAGACTGATATTATTAAAAATGTTCTACTTCTGCTGTTTCACTATCGATTTGTCAGTATTTTATTCTAAACGACAGTTTATGTTTCATTAATCGATCGCTTTAAGATTTGCTTAAACAACTAAAATAATATTCAAGTAGTAGAATATTCAAATAGCTAATAATTGATTATTTGACTATCAAACTAATCTACGATGTGATTGATCAAGTCTGTGATTAAATAATTATTATCTGATTACATTTTTAATTAATTAATGTTTTCATAAATTGACTAGTAGCAGATTATTCTCCCAACCAATAATCCTATATCAATTGCTTTTTTTTGCAGTCGATCAACGATTATTGATTTTCAAAGCTGCCTTCGCTTGGCTTTCTATACCAGCTTTTGTAATAAAATAATAGGAAGGAATAGTACACAAAAGTGCTGAAACTTAATCTAGTTTCCTGCTGGTGCCTATTTAAAACTGTTTATTTTAGACATTTACTTGAATGGCCAACTCAATAACAATAGTAACGAAGCACGAACTAGTAATTGGTATTGGGATGTATTGCTTAGTATAAGGCAGTTAAAAAGATTGGCTATTTCTAGTCCGCACTATAAGACATTAGTTAAAGGCTAACAAGGAGTTTATGCTATTTTGCTCTTTTTAGGAATGCAATACAAGAGGGTACTCAACCAAAAATAAACTCTTTTCATAATAGTAAAGTTACGTATAAGTCTACACATATTATGGTTTAACCTTCCTGTGGACAACATTACGTCCACAATTCTTATCAATCTGAATTAAATAGCTAATGAAAATCCTCCGTATATTTCTTTTTTGTAATTCATTTATCCCAAAATAGTGTTATTAGACAGCCAGTACAAACCACAATTCTGAATGCAAAACAAAATCTTCGCTTTTATTAAATAATTTTCATTTTCTAATTATCATAGTTTTGTTACTTTACATAAATTTGAGACTGTCGTCTAAAATACAACAAAAGTACATCTAGCTGAAATCACATACAGGGAAAACAAAATTTCGTCGATTCTCTTTTTCCTGGTGCTTTTAAATAATATTTCAAAATTTGTTAATGCGGCATTGTTCCATGTCCGGAAACATTTCTGGTACAACGTCCTACGTTAGCCACCCATTTGAAAATTGGCACTCATCTCCAATCTGAAGAGTAGGGAAGAAATCGGATTTTACCCAGACACTATGGCATTATATGAAGAACAATATGCGATTGTTTAATTAGATGCCCTACTATAGTCACAAAAGTCTTGAAAGTTATTTGGAACAGTTGCTGAAATATAGATTGTAGAAACAAACCAGCTGCACTCGTTGACTACGCCCCACGTTTTGTTTTGTGGTTCGTTTCAAAAATAATAATAAATAGTCACTGTACAGCTATGAAGATGTATATTTAACAAAATAATATCTCGGTTTTGATAAAAACCTTTTTTGCAATATACAGGGGAGTCTAAGACATTTACTTGAAAAATAAAAAAATATTTTTCGCCATATTGTAATAGGGAGTGCCTCCTATGTATAGGCACAAATAAATATATTTTTCGGCTTTTCCAACAAGATCAACTACTTGATACAATTCGTGAATCAAAGTATTTTTTTTTAATTATTCCTTGCTTTCATATCATTAAAAGGTCTCCCAAATCATTTAAAAATGTGATTTTGGCTGGCCGTTCAAATTTACTTGGTATTCTTGTAAAATCTAAAATACCACAAAAGTAAGTACATGTGGCTGAAATGACATACCAAGAAAACAAAGTTTCATGGATTCTCTCTTCCCTGATATTTTTAAATAAGATATTTCTTCTTCTTCTTATTCTTAATTAGGTCATTGACGTGTTTGTTTTTGGCTAGCCTGGTTCCTGTGACGATGATGTCCAGCAGTCTCGCCAGCGTTTTGGTGGTCTTCCTGGCTGTCTTCTCCCGTGTGGTGTTTGGGTCATGCATATTTTTGCCAATCGCTGATCATCCATTCGTTCTACGTGTTCACGCCACATTCTTCTTCGGTTTCGTCCCCACCTTACTATATCTTCTGTGTTGCGTGTCTCTCGGATTTCGGTGTTTCGTATTCTGTCGTGTAGAGTCTTTCCCGCTATTGTTCTGAGTATTTTCATTTAGTTAGTACGTAGCAGTTGTTTGGTCTTTCGCGTATCAGCCCTAGTTTCGATAGCGTATGTCTTATTTTATATATTTTGACTTTTCCTTCTACGCTTGTGTATTTGTTGCTCCAGATCAAATCTCGTAGGCAACCAGAGACCGAGGCTGCTTTGGTGGTTTGTTTCACTACTTCCGCATAGATGTCACCTTGATTTGAAATCTCTATTCCCAAATAGATAAACTTCATCACTTGCTCTATCGATTTATCGTTAATAGTTAGTTTAGTAGTAGGAGGTTAAAGAGCATAGGGCTGAGGCTATCCCCTTGCCTAATACCTTGTGTTATTGGTAGATCTTCTGTAAGTTCCTTGTCCACCCTTATTCTTGTTGTGTTCCCTGTGTTGAGTTTTTCTATTATGTTCACAATTTTGATTGATGGCCCTTTAATTTTTAATATGTTTATTACGTCGTGGAGTTGAACTTTATCAAAAGCCTTCGTCATATCTATAAAACACATATACGCTGGCACATTAAATTCAAGGGCTTTTTCTTTTACTTGTCTTACTATAAAAATCACGTCAGTTGTTGATCTATTATTTCTAAAGCCTTGCTGTTCTTCGCTTATTATAATGTGTTTGCTTAATTCTTCTATGATGATGTTTGTAAATAATTTGTATACTGAGCTTAACAACGTGATTCCTCGGTAATTTTTGTTGCCTTTTTTGTAAATGGGTATCGTGATACTTTCTGTCCAATCTTTTGGAATTGTAGTGTTGGTTATGATCTTTTGAAATAGATTGGTGATCTCACATATTAGGTGGTCTCCTCCATACTTGATTAGCTCATTGCTAATATTGTCTTGGTTACGTGCTTTTCTGTTTTTCATCTTTGTCACAGCTTTTTTCACCTGCGCTTCATTTATTGTGATATCTTCTTGTTGGAGTAGAATTTCCTGCTCTTGTTCTTCATGCGTTTCTTTATTGTTTTCACTTGCGTCATCGTTATATAAATTGTGAAAGTACTTAACCCAGTCTTCTTTACTTATTGCATTAATTTCTCTATATTCGTTCACATTTTTTTTTCGGCTTCTTAATAGTTTCCAGATTTTTTTTTGTGCGCCGTGTAGGTCGCTTTCCATATCTTGAGTAAAACGTTGCCAGTATTCTTCCTTGATTTCTTTTATTCTTGCGTTTACGCGATTTCTTGTTTCTACATATTCTTCTCTGTATCTCTCTAGTTGATTAGTTTTGTATCGCATGTAGGCTTGTCGTTTTTGCTCAGATAATTCTTTAACTTCTTTTGTAAACCAAGGTTTGATATTGTGTGTTGCGTGTATGTTTATTCTTCTTTGTCCTAAGGCTTCCGTTGCTGCTGGGTTTATATTATTATTTTTTAATTTCTGCCAAGCCTGGTCAACATTATCTGCTGCTGTCATTGCGTTTATTTGTATTTTTTGTGTTAGTCGGCTTTTGTATAAATGTCTAGTACTCATGTCTCCTAGTGATTCTATATTTAATTTTTGGGTAAACGCAGGTTTTCTCTTTTTCTCCAAGACTACTTTCATTCGAAACTTACATAAGACCATGTTATGGTCCGATCCTATGTTGGGGGGATGTCAGGCTTCGTACGTCCAGTATCTGGGTTGGCGGTACGGCTCTATTTGTAATTATATAGTCAATTACTGACCTTTGGTTTTGGGTGTTGTACCACGTGTACGTATTTTGTAGGG
>JABXWE010024579.1:0-26675 GCA_014611495.1 Limonius californicus | reverse complement strand
TCAGTTAGTAGAGCGCTCGCTTTCTGAATAAAACGTCGATTCTGGCTTGGGTTCGAAACCTAAGCATTACTATGCAGATTTATAAAAATCTTGTCTGCAACCCACCACACACAATTTCCCAATTCGGCTTGCAACCGTGGGATCTTAATGCTAAAAACCTTCCCTGGAATTTCTGTCGTTCGGATTCGACGTTAAACTGTAGGTCCCCCGTGTTTCTACCTTAGCGCTGAGGAGAAACACGTGGCAGAGAAGAGACCGATGCCCAGCAGTGGGATGGAAAGGCTGTTGATGATGATGATGATGATGATTACACAATTAGTACAGTTATTAATATTAATACAACTCGAACTCAACATTTTCTGATTAGATACCATGTTAACGTTAACTCCCTCTGTTTCAACATTCGCAGTGAAGCAATCAACAAACCTTAGCAACGCGCTTAGCAACGTCGGAAAATGACGACCTGACGGGATAGTATAAATTTTTTATATATTTTAATCACATTATAATAATTTTTTCAGTGAACAGTTGTAGGTAAAATGTTGTTTATATCACGTGCCAAAAACAATTCCATATACTCGTGCAGATTTCTGCACTTGTATGTAATGAATTGTTTTCGGCACTTGTTATAAAAATAACTATTTAATATGCTTATAACACTTAGTTCAAGGTTTCTATGTAAAAAAATTACAAAAATAAACACTTCCAAGCGATATTTAAAATTTTCTACATCTTGTTTGGTATGCTCAGTATTTGTCATATATTTTAAATTTTTAAAGCATATTTTTAGTTTTTAGCGCATATTTTATATATATTCACATATATTACAGCATATTATAGCAGATTTTAAGCGCATAAAAAATGCATATATAGGAACGTTTTAGCGCATATAAATCCGGACCCTAGTTATAATTGACCGTTAAATAATGGTTTTAAAAAACCCGTGGAGACGGTCTCATAATCCGAAGGAATTTTAAGACCAACAAAATAAGTGATGTGGATCAACTTACTTAAATTTATAAATAACGAGAGAGTTGCTGCTTATTTTTGGCAATTGCCATGGAAATGTGGCTGTTTTCCGCAGTCCATATATATGACGCTATCGAACTAGGGAGACCACTGTCTGAAAGAATATTTGATTTAACACTTTTTAAAAAACGAAAGTAAATTTGTTAATTCAAAAAAAAAAAAGTAGGCTCGATTGCTAACGTGGAAAATGAACTAGTACTGTTAGAGGCAGTGAATGAGAATCCCCAAGTAAGTTAAAGAGATGGAAGCACACACGTGATTATTAATAGAACTTCAATTACAAGAATTTTGAAAGCAAATCCCAATCACGGTACTTTGGTACACGAACTGCATAAAAATGACTCACAGAGAAGATTTCAATTTTGTAGTATCTTTCAGAATCAATTTCTTTTCAATCCATCATTACGCACAAGGAATTTGCACTGGATACGTGTTCCTCTTTTGTCAGAACTTTTTTCATAAATGTTATTGGAAGACGCAGAACTCAATATATTATTACAAAAACTTTGCTACCAACATGATGACGCTCCTGCTCACTACGGTGGGGTTATTGGGAATTATTTAAATAATTTATTTAGAGCAAATTGGATTGGAAGAGGACCTGTGCATACAGGGTCACCAAGAAGTTCAATATCAGTCCACTAGGCTTTTCTTTGAAGTCCGCTACTAATATGAGCGTAATTTTCAAAATGTGTGTACAAATGCGTGTGCATCAATCACACCTGAGACGGTTGCGCGAGTTCGAAGACTGTTCTTCAAACGGATAGGAAATATGTCGTAGTGGATGGAGGGAATTTTGAATTTCTTAATAAAATAGAACTTGGCTATTCAGATTTTGTTTTTTTTTTCTTGTTTATTTTTTACTACAGTTACGCCAATAGGTGCTTTTTTGGAATATTAATTTAATTAATACAGTTAAATTTTTGGTTATTACCTTAAGGGCGCAACTTAACAGAAAATAAATATGATCTATTTCTGTACTACACACATGATCAAAATTATTGCATATCGCATTTGCAGGCAATGAACCATGTTTTTTCATTAATTTATCCCATAAATGAATAGGTTGGGTATTTAAAAGTTTATTACAAAAAGATATCCAAAATATAAAACAAAAGACACGAATGTTGACTAAGCAACTAAAATTGACAAGGCAATCAACTTAGCAAATAAGTTAATTTTGTGATTTTTTGCGCTACATAATTAACATAATGGTACGAAACACGATTACATACTTTAACAGAGTGAGAATAGTGACCCTCTTGCAGAATGGGCTGACACAAAGAGAAGTTGCGGAAACTGTAGAAGTATCACAGAGTGATGTCTCCAGAATTTTTAGAAAATTCAGGGACACTGATGACGTTAAAGATAGGCCACGAAAGGGTAGAAAGAAAGTCACTACGCCTAGACAAGACAGCCAATTAACTCTAATAGCTCGAAGAAATTGCACATTGTCATGTAGTGCTCTGCAACGAGAATTCCGAAGAGTGGAAGGAATAAATATTTCCAGGCACACAATCCACAGGCGTCTGAAATCCAACAATTTGCATCTTCGTAGGCCTCTCTATGTGCCTAGATTGACTCGTCAACACAGAACCACTCGTTTGCGTTGGGCCCAAGCAATGACAGCAAGGGCACCAAATTGGAATATGGTAATGTTTTTTGTTGAAACCAGAATTGGCTTGCTAAGTGATTCAAAACGTATACGAGTTTGGAGAGGTCCAGGAAGGCAAGCACGCTTGTCCACAGCCCAGTCTCGTCTTCCATTCCAAGGTGGTAGCGTAATGTTTTGGGCCGGTATAATGCGCGGTGCTCGTACGCCACTGGTGGCTATTGAAGGGACAATGACAGGAAAACTTTACATTAGAGAGATTCTTGCTCCTGTTGTACGTCCATTTCTAGGTAGAGTGGGCGAAGATTTCGTATTTATGGATGAAAATGCGACGCTTCATCGTACTCTTGCCGTTGAGCAATACCTTCAAGAACAGGGTATCACAAGGTTGTGGTGGGCAGCAAATTCTCCCGACATGAACCCTATTGAACATGCTTGGGACATGTTAAAAGCTCGTATCAGAAATCGAAATAATCGTCCTTTAACTTTAAGAGAATTGAAAATTGCTGCTCGGGAAGAGTGGGACGCTATTCCTCAAAGAAACATTGACCATCTCATTGAAAGTATGGAAAACCGCATAAATGCGTGTCTTTGTGCCCGAGGAGGAAATACCGACTACTAATGTATTAAAATTAGCGTTTATTGTTGTGTTCCTGTTTTTAGTTGAATTTTGTATTAGTCTTTGGAATAAAAACTCTTTAAAAAACCCAATCTATTTAACACAGATGAGCCGTTTTCGATTAATCTAGTCGATACTAATAAAGTCGATTCCGATTACAGCACACAATCTCATTAAAAAGTGTAATTCGTGGCGATTCACAGATATGCAATAATTTTGATCATGTGTGTATAAAAATCTAATAATCTCACTTGCTGTGATACATGTATAGTGGTTTGCTTCAACCACCTTTAAGAGGGAACATATTAGCTGACCCATTGTGTGTATTTGCTTCTGCCGTTGTGGTTATTGTGGTTTCCATTTCTATTCTATTGGGTGATGTGTTCCAAGTACCCCCACTGCATTAAACAAAAATAAAATTCCGTACACACACAACGGATTTCTAATGGAATTTCCAACGTAAAATCTGATGAAAAAGCGACCAACAACACTTTCACGAGATTTGTAATCCAAAATTACCTATAATTCTTTAAAATCCCGGGCATTGTTGTTTTAACTAATGTTGATGGCGCGATGGTGTATCACTACGCATTTATCTGATTAAAAAGTAAAATGGTACACATTTAAATTTATTCCTCTTTCTTTTCTTTCAGGTCGCGCAAAAACGAATTAAGATTATCACCTCCTTTGGCGCCTTTCAACATGTAAATTAGAAATATCTTGATCTTGTCGTGGTTAACATTTTATTGGGAATTACCAGGTGTGTGGAACTTTGGATATCTCACGTAAACGGGTTTCCGAGTGAAATTTATTCAAATCCCACAAAGGAAGCGGACAACGGCCCTTTTAAGATTCGCTCTTGAATTTACTTCTGTGTAGTAAATATAGTAAAAGTACTATGATAACCTTCAACTACAAATAAAGTTTTTGCGGAATCCACTCTGGTTTCTTCGTAAGTCGAATCTCTAGAGATTTATCAAGTTGTCAGAGTGCATTATCGTATTAGGTCATCTTCTAGCATGTCCTTGTAGGAAAATTGTCCTTGCGACTTCTCAACGTGTTCTTCGATCCCTTGGTAAACATCAACAACATCGAGGATATTTCACAGATTTTATTAAACCTCCTTTACTACAGCTGTGCTGTATTGATTTCAGTGACGAGGCTCAAATATTTTCTATAAGTATTAACACTAAATAATAAATATGTAACAAATTGAACAACATATTCAAAAGAGCTTACCCAAAAATAGATGAATCTCTGATGTAAGTTATTGTGAAATAAGTATGGACCTGCAAATAAATGCTACAGGAAGAAACTCCTCTAAATTTTTAATATGGGCCGCCGCTTTTATTTCGGGGTTTTCAGGTATTATTTCGAGCGGAGTTTGTTAATTATGACTAGCCACTGTTTTGTTTATGTAGGGTACGTGAAGGATTCCCATTCCCAAAATTCCTTAACATTTTATAGAATGCTCGCATTTTCTTTTTGAAAACGAAGCTGTTAAATATATGATAGCCGAAATACTGTTTTAGCCTGACCTTCTGTAAACGTCAAAATCTGGATGAATAAGGTCACTGAAAGCTTGCAGAGGTTGCGGTATTCTACTAATTTAAAATATTATGAGTGGTTCTGCCAATTTGTAGGCTATAAAAATTGCTTTTTGTTATGTACGAACCGAAGACTTCGCAAATTGGGGCATTGGGGAAATCTGTTTCATAATTTAAAGCCACGTTTTATTACTCGTTTATGAAATGAGAGGGAAACTGGCAGCAGTTTATAAAAATTTCACATACAAATTTGTGTTGAAAAAAGTTATAACATGTATTCATATGTTGAAATTTCAAGTGGCTATGAAAGTTAAACATTGCCTACTCGTCGAATTTTGTTACACCCGTGTTATTGCGGTGGGTTTGTTTTACATAAAAGCCCGTTTGTTATTTTAAATAAAACATAATTGTTCGTAACCTAACATTGTAAAAATACTTCACAAATGTTTTGCGTTTTATAATTAAATTTACTCACATTAAAATAATTTTCCACTTTGATGAAAATAGTTTCCTAAAGCAAAATATGAATAGTATAAGTACTGTTTAATAATAATCACTAATAACTGTATTATAAAGTACTGTACGATCGAAAAATAGTAAATTTAAACAGATTGTTTTTATTATTATCATTTATTGTTCAAAACACTGACTATGTGTAACGCGTGCGATGAATTTTTAAATGTCAAATGGTGTTAATTTTATGAAAATTATACCCATTTTAAGTTGATAGACATGAAAATCATTTCTTAAATTAAATAAGTTACTTAAATTCGACTTAACTGTATGAATAATACCACTCGTATTACAAAAAAATATACAACTGTAAGGTTGTTAAATAAATTGCTGATAAATAGCTGGTAAATATGAAAAAGTTTTCGATTGACTTACGTATTTTAACGCCTAGGAGTAACACCAAGGGAGGACAAAAACATATTAACTAAGAGCAATACAACTGACTACAATTCACGTTGCAAGGTCCAGGCATCAAGGACAAAGTTCGACCAGCTACAGTCGAATAAGGGAGGGTTGATAAGCCTAGGCGTCACCTGTTTTAAAGTATCCTTCGCTCTTGAAGATGTAAACAAGGAACCTTCCTGGAGTTCGAACCTACCTTGCTTCGGCAATTGCTCAATTTGCTACCAAAGTAAACTATATTACCTCAATACACAATAAAACACAACAACAAGTTACCAAATTTCAATTTATGAAAATAATAATAATAAACACACCGGACACAGCGCGACATTAAATTAACGCCAATATTTTACTGTAACCTACGATTTCTTGCGTCTGGTTGATTGGTATTTAAATTTTCAATACAGCATTTTGGATTGCATATTTAAGCTTTTGACTAATTCAGAATTGGCCTTGTGGAAGTTTCGTGTCATCTACTCGTGTATTTCCGGTTCAGGAAATGGTGAATTTTGGGTTTTCCGTTTGACATATAACTGTACGAGTTCTCAAAGAAGGTGTACGTGTTTTGAGTTAATTTGGAAGTCGTTTTAAGACTTGGGAAGTTTTCCGATTTGAATTTTCAAAACACATTTGGGAAGTTCTTAGGCATCGATAGTGTGATGTGAGTTCCCGGGGAGTTGATCCCAATCTGTGTGCAAATCGTTTGAGAGAGTTCTTTCGCCAGTTAACATCTTTTGGTAAGCATAGAAAATCCAATTTCTCTTGTGTCACTTCTAAGACTATTGAAATTATTTAGGCGAATAGGCTGGAGTTAGAATTGACAGAAATTACCACTCAATTGTAAAAAATCAAAGAGATCTTGTAGGTTCGAGACAAGCGGAATTATCTGCCGTGCAGCGAACGCATACAGCAGGTGTGGATCGAGATAGCTAGATCGCAGGTGTGTCAGTGCCTTTCATATTCAATTTTTACATATAATTTCGAGGATACGAGGGGTTCCGGAAAATTATAGTTTAATAGTAAGGAATCGTAGTAAATCTTTTAATTATACAATTTTATCGAAATTCTGTTAATAATTGTTAAATGGTCAACAGTATAATTAATTTTCTTTTATTGTTTAAAATTCAAATAACAAGGGGGAATAGTGCGGAAGTTTTAAATCTTGATTTAGAGTGCGCCGATACTAATTCCATTATATTGGTAATTTTACGTCTGGGTATTTGGTTTGCGAGGCCTCGAGAAACTTAAAAATGCTTAGCGGGTTGGGTTGCGAATATCATTATGGTTGGAAGCGGAATAAATGCTTCGTAGTCTAGTAATAATTTCGCATTATTGCGTTCTCTATATACTCAAGAATTTTGTTTTATTAATTTATTTAGCGGAAGGTACTGTTAGCCATTATTGGTTAATTCCTGTTATATCTTTATATATCTTTATTGAATACCTACTTTAATGTCATGTGGCGATGTGTCAAAAAGGTTTATTTGCGTGATTCTTTATATAAATGCTTTATTGTGTCTTGGGTTAAAATAATTTACGCTGGTGACAAATTGAGCAATTACCGAAGCAAGGTAGGTCAGAACTCCCGGAAAATTCCTGTTTACCTCGTGTTATTTTCAAGGACATAGGATATTTTAAACAGGTGGTGCGTGGCGCCTAGGCTTATCAAACCCCCCTTCTTCGACTGTAGCTGGTCGACCCTTGTCCTTGATACTTGGACCTTGCATCATTAATGGTAGTTTCGGTTGTATTGCTTCTATTTAGTATAACAGACTTTGTCGCCGTCTATTCGACTATTTTAATTTATTCCAATGTTAAATTAAATCCAAATAGAGAACGCAATAATACGAAATTACTTATGAATACTAAAGCATTACATCAGCTTTCAACCACAAAACAACTCGCGACCAAACCCACTAAGTATTCGAAGCTTTTCGAGGCCTCGCGAACCAAATACCCAGATTTAAAAATGCTTAAATTGTGGTATCAAATACCAACGAACTCTTAATCAAAATTAAAGCCTTCCCCAATATTCCCCCTAATTGTTTAATTCTAATAATTCTAAATAATAAAAAAATTGTGTATACTGCTGACCATTTGACAATTACAAACAAAATTTCGTTATAATAAAACTACTAAAACGAAATCTAAATTTAATTGGAATTCAAATCACACTAATTAAAAGCTTAATTATTCAATCATCAATTTATAGGTAAATAAGGATGTTGACGACGACCCCTTTCTGGTTGAAACTACAGTTTTCAGAATCTTCCTCGTACCGTCAAAAATTGTATTTAATAATTAAATGTAATCGGAACGGACACACCTGTAATATTGATAGTTCAAGCTGTCCCGCAACTGCTGTATTCTCTGTATCGGAAGATAAACTCCAATCGCGTCGAAATATCTGCAGGGTTTCCTTTATTTTTAATGGACAATAGGTAATTTCGGCCGTATCATACTCGCCTAAATAAATTCAAATGACTTAGAAATGAAACAATATGGATATGGATTTTCCATGCTTACCAAAAGATGTAAACTGGCGGAAAAACTTTCTCAAGAAGATTTGCACAAAGATTGGGATAACTCTCTGGAATACACATCACTACTATCGATATCTAAAATTCCAGAATTATGTCTTGAAAAGTAAATCGGGAAAACTTCTCCGCCTTAAAAAGACTTCTAAAATAATGCAAGAACACGTACCCTTCGAAGGGCTGCCGTGTACTAAGGGCCGTGTCCTTCTTTGTCTATCTATGATAATTCTACTAGCGAGTGTATAGTGAGGTGGTTTCTCCTTGCCTTCCTCATCGCAGGGTCTTAGCCATATTGTTGATCGAACTCTACTTAAGAGTGTCTGCTCACAGACCTTGCCGATATAATTTATTTTCAGCTTTATGGCAGTACTGGGGTTGCTGCTGCTTAACCCCAGGCTAGTTTTGGTTCGCCCCGACAATTTGATTTCTTCGGTACCTGCCATGTCTGACAGGCTTTCATCTATCCACCAGCTGGGGAGGCCTCCGATGGGGATCTACCAATCCCACACGGGTACACAAATATATTAATTCTAAAAAATTCCATAAAAACAACTACTTGACTTAATGACTTGATATGTTGCAGATATGCAGTTGAAACTAATCCTTGCTCTAATAATTCTAATTTCACAACTACTAATGCCATCTAAACTGAATTACAAGAACGTCAAATGATCTTCGTATATGATTATGTTGCTATGCGCAAGCGGGGTACGGGGTGGTGAATTCTTCAATGCTCACCATTGGCATCTCCGAAACAGTAAGAAATACGAGGTCGCTTAAGTTAGAGGAAAGTTAAGCTTTTTTTGGTGATTGAGAATCTGAAAAGATATCCTGGATATTTTGAATCGTTCTTGATTTAGCACGAAAAATTGTGATTTTAGAAGTAAATTATTATCTAGCCTAACACTGACGCTATTTCAATCAAATTTGGTAATTTTATGTTTCTGGTTACTGTGAGTTAAATAAAAATTTTTTTCTCATTCACTCATACTACCATCCCTCCCCTCCGCGGAACCGCTTTAGCATTACTTCAGGGGGGTGCGGGCGCCCCTTACACACTAACAATTCATGCAACATGCACCCTAAACTTAACTAAGCAAATTGCGGTCAGCCCAGCTGAGATTCGAAACCACAGCGGAACGACTACTATTCGCTGTGGCCTCGAGTGGCAACGCGTTGCCGCGCTAGACCACCGAGGCGCCAAGAGTTAAATAAGATTGACAGAAATTTTCTAGGCCTTCTAGGTTTCGAGCTGCGATAGTAAACTTTTTTAATTCTTATGGCCGCCATATTGAATTATCTCACCATTAGTTAGACTAACAAATTGGTTTTACACATCGGTAACCAACATAACCTTTTTCTTCCAAGTTTTGTCATCCTGCTGTAAACTTTCAAAACCAATATTAGAAAATGTACTTGTCTGTACATGTTGATAAATATTCCGCTTCAATCATACTTATTTCAGTTTGCCTTCTGGTTCTAGAAGCATGAAAGTTTGATCTGCCAGTAGTTTGTCAGAAACAGCGAAATCAATTTGATAAACAAATTTATGAACTTAGATTAATCTGTTTTCAAGTTTGTTATCTGCTGCTTTCCTCTCACGCCATGTCAATATTTGCAGGTGTAATAATAATTTCCGTCCGTATGTGTATGTGTGTTTCATCTAAAACTTTGGAGAAGCGCCTTAAGAGGAACTCTGGCGCGTCGGTCGTTTAATATACTTCTACATCACTCTAAACCGCTTAGAAGGGTAAAACATAACTCAAACTAGGTACACGCAGGTTAAATTATGCTTCAGTTTCATAAACAAGGAAGAATTTGTTTGGAGTGCCTTGCGTTCCCTTCTTTATTAAGGCAACTTCAAGGCGAATTGACATAATGTCGGCGCCATCTGTTTATACATTCTGTATTGGTCTCTGAAATTTTTGTTTTATACATTTTGCAATTTCAGTAGCAGCGACGTTTATTTTTTCATACTTTCAAATATATTCTAAATCTCTCTAATTGTTTGAAAGCATCTTTTTTGTAATTACAGTTTCCAGTAAAAGGACAAGCAGCTTTTTAAAAGATTAAGTGTAATTGTTCGTGTAGCTACAGAAAACATAAAACGCTAGTAAAACAGGGAGCATTAAAAGTTTCTTCGTAAATCGCCATTATTACCTGAACTTTGCAAATGAAGTTCTAATTTGCTCGTTAACGGCACAAATGTTCGTACTTCATCTCTTCATCTGCTTGATTGTCGATTCGGTCGCTAAGTAGGAAACTGCAACAGTTGTTAAATGCACTTTACACTCTTTACAGTATTCTATTAGCACGCGAAGACTTTCTATTTCCATAATTTTCCATATCTAGGGGTTTTTTGTTTGTTTCATTTCTATTTACTGTTAAAAGGGTAACAAAAAATTTTCTGGCTAAAACAATATGAAGAAATCAATGAAAATATACAGACTGTATGACGAAATACGCCCTGAGCTGTAGCGCTTCAATTGAGTTCTCATTGCCGTGCTAGATTTACCAATGTAATAAACCATTAAATACTATGTTTTCATACAGTTACAATATTTTCAGTCACCTTTTTATTTTTCTGTGGTAACTAAGTATGTTTCTAAATATTTCTTTTACTTTTAACGTCGTCAAAAATTGTAAAACGCTGTCAAAGTAACCTCACCGTGTTACTAATTTCGTCATTCATTTCCAACAGTGACTTTTAACTCACAATTATCAACAGTTCTCAAGAAGCCTTTAAACTTTACAACACAGATTACATTACATTGAACTGCTACGCTCCAAAAAAACACAACATAAATTTATTTAAAATGATAAGAAAAAATTATTATATTTTTTAATTTGAGAAACATTATTACCACGATACAATTAATCTGTTAAAGTTTAATCCCAAAGTATTGGCATAAAACGGTAGCTAGTCAAGCTGATTGCAATGTTCTAACTACATAAATATGTATATATAACATGTACAAGGTGGTCCACCGAATTTACGGTACTGAACTTCAATTCTTCGCTTGAACGGGTCAAACTAATTTATCAGGGGAGCATATAATAATTACCATCCAGCTATTCTCAACCCTAAAATTGGGGTGATTTCACCCTGAAAATTTTAAATGGTAAGGGGTATCAGAAAACTTACCATTTGAGAGCTTCACGAATTTGCATTACAACAGTGTTTCTATTTTTGTATTCCGAGTATTCGTTGCCGAGGAACAGCAGTCCAAAGTTTCAGGGTAGTAAATGTTCTGGAGCATTTATGGTATGGTTACATGGCATTGGTTGACCATACACACACACACACACGACGCTACGTCACTTGAAGAGCCTTGACCTCTTCCACAACTGCCTTCCACCCCTGTCTATGTGCTAAGTTGGTCCAGTTATGCACTCTCAGTGTTCTTAGGTCGTTGGTAACATTATCGCGTCATCTTGTACAGGGTCTTCCCCTGGTTCGGCGTCCATCTGGAGCTTGTGTTAATGTTTTCCTGGCTACTCTTGTGTCAGACATTCGCCATACATGGTCTATTGTGACGCCTATTTATAAGACGGCGGCAACAAGATTAATTCCCCTCATAAAAAAAAATATCAATTAACTAAATCCTAAACAAGGTCCAGAATCAAGGACAAGGGTTCGACTAGCAACAGCCGAAGAAGGGTGGTTCGATGTAAGCCTAGGCGCCACCTGTTTAAAAAAAAACTCTTTTCTCCTTGAAGATAGCCTTCGGTAAACAGGAACCTTCCCGGATGTGAACTTACCTTGTTTGGTAATTTTAAACTTATTCTCCAAGACAGAATAAAACACAGTTATTGACCGAAATCCCAATATATAATGATCAAAAAAACTTATCATAGACCAATACAAATATAAGTATATATATGCAACATCAAAATCGTAAATAAAAATCAGGAACACACCCCGAGTACATATTTATATATGAGTATGAATTCACATTCCAATTTACAATGAACGGACCACAGTACGCTACTGTCTCTGATTTAAAATAACCAAATAAAAAAATTATTACCAGGGATAGCAATAATGCGTAATTCTATTATAAAGTTAAAAAACGTTATACCGCTTCTACAATAATAAAATCACCCCGAAACCGTTCTAGGTCGACGATATAAGAGATCTCGTATATGTAAGCTAGATTAATAATTCCCAAAATAATTGTCATATACGCACGGAAACTATTAAAATACGCAGAATTCTCCCTATAATGTGATGAACTTCAGATCAGAAGATAATATCTCGTACCCTGTAGGCCCTTTAACAATTCTTCAATACAAGGTGAATTAAATCTGAACAAACGTTTTTATAATTAAAATATTTAAATGATTACAATAATTTTGTCGAATATTGATTTTATTTCACAATAATTCTACTATGCAATTAACGAGTTGTCGTAGTTAATTTTTATCTAGATCCCAAATTTCTGTGGGCTTATCAACCCAACGCAGGTACGTAAAAGAAAATTTTCTAACCAACCTTGAGCGTCGCTGTCTCGCTTACCGCACATCTACCTCTCGATCGTACTACACGGAACAGGTGTCTGGAAATTCTTGGCGGAACGTAGAAATGCGATCTATTTTCGGACGATTCAACGCTTCCAACTGATAACTGCTTAAAGTCAAAGATGCCCCTTTCGGCAACTGGATACGCAATGCCTAAATAATACAAGAGACTAAATAAAGCGGAAAGAAAGATAGAATAAAAATTCTCGGCTTACCAAAGATGTTAATCGGCAATAAGAAAAAACCTCTTCAAGGGTGTAATAAATTGGATAAAAACCCAGGGAAAATCTCACTAACACCACAAGGTTAAGATTTCCCTAATACTTGAACTTTTCAAACAAATTAGGAATAAATCCTTGGTCGAATTAGACCGCTATGAAAATCAAGCTACACACTTGTCAGGTAACAAAACTGTTCTGCCGGCTCGAGGAATCTAAACTCCACTTGACATTGAAACTCATCATGCGCGAAACCCGAAATTTGAAACTGAAATATCAAGGCGCGCTAAACACACGCTCAAAATTGAAACAATTCCGCAACATACACTGTGCGTCGAAATCGCACGTTACAACGTATTTCAGCAACTAAGCTGCCATCTTCACTAGGAACTTGAACTAACTAAAGTAACATTTAAGAATACTTACAATATAAGTTACTTTAGTTATTAGTTCAAATGCCTACTGAAGATGAGAGCGTAGTTGCCGAAATACGTGTTTATGTGTTCTAAATGTCGTAGTGGCAAGGGGTTTTCCAAAGTGAATTATTAATAGTAAGAAATTTTGAAAGCGAAATAGTTCAGCTTTAAGTACACTCCCATATAGTGAACTCCCATTTAATGATTTTTTCATGATGTAAAGCCTCCATATTGTGATGTTTTTCTTTTAAACTTTTACAATATTTCACAGGTACACAGGTAATATTTTGAGCGGATTATGAAATACTATCTCTTATTGGTGTTTTTCCAAGAATCTTTTATCTTCTTAGCCAAGCATAGATTTAAGTTTGTAAGCGGATTATAAAATATTTCGCCGAATAACCAAAACGCCGACTTGATTTGTGGTCAGCATTTTGGACAAGGCTCAGGTTCTGTACATTTTACCGAATGGCCAAAACGCCGAATCGATGTGCAGTCGGCGGTTTGGATCAAATACAAATTTAGAATCGTTTTCGGCTCCGACGCCATGTTCCTGAACGATGTGACGTCGTTTAGCGCCGTCGGCGTTTTGGACATGCTCGGCGGAATGGGAGTCGGCGTTTTGAGCGAAATATCGATTTGGCGTTGTGGGCAGTCCCCATAATTTCTCCTGCATTCCAGTAATTCGGCACTCCCAGATCGTGACCCGTCAAAATAGCCCCGGCAAAATGTGCAATAAATTTACATTTTCAACTTTATTTTATTCACACTCAATTTCGTTCTATTTCCCGGAGTTTACGACAAAAAAATTGCACAGTTCATATATTTTGCTCTTTTATTTAAAATTCTTCTAAAATAACTTACCTTACCCATTTTTCTGTATAATTAGTGTTTATAAGATAATGTTATTGCTTTGTTGTCTGAGCATTTTGCAAATCTAAATAACATGAACTAACACCAAATAAACAATATATTCAAATTACCTACCTATAGAAACCCCTAAGTACAATAGGCGTCCCGCCGCGCTGGCACCGAGAGTAATAAGGTAACTTAGTCACCACACAAACACATTAACAGAAATTACTTAGATTGTACTAATGCCTTTCTGGTAGACCTCAGCACCTTAATTCCTTCAGGGGGTGTGTTTTACTTTGTTAATATCGTATAGTTTGTGTCCTGTGTGTGCAACTATGGAGAAAATTGAATCATAGAAAGGGAAAGAAGTGCTGTTAAGTGATGGTCATTGTTATCTAAAGGCACGATAAAACGTTGATGGGAGTACGGCATGGAGATGCCTCGTGCCAACATGTAAAGGGCGCCTACGGGTATTAGATAATAATTCAACAGCTGTAACAGAACACAACACAATCATGCACCAAATCCTGCAAAAAATCAGGTAATGGCATGTGTGTCTGTGATCAGAAATCAAGCAAAGACAGGCGTGCAAAAACCTAGACAACTAATTCAAAGTTTGCACCAACGGGGTATCACTAGAGGCATCTATCTATTTACCAGCATACACTGCAACCCAAAGAGCGGTAGAAAGAATTCGAAAGAAGACACACCTGCCATATTCCAATCCTCCAACTGTTGCGGATATAGAAATTCCTCCCGCCCTTCAAATTACTACAAGGAACGCTAATTTTGTGCTATGGGATTCTGGTGATAATGATCCCAATCGTATATTGATGTTTGGTATCGAAGAAAATTTAAGTATCCTGGAGCAACACCACCACTGGTTCGTAGATGGAACATTTAAAATTGCACCAGAACTGTTTTTCCAAGTGTTTACTGTTCACGCGTTAATCGAAAAAAGGTGCGTTCCTTTAGTGTACGTTCTTTAAAAAGACCAAAGTGGAGTGTCATATGTGCGTGTATTTCAAAAACTACTTGAATTAAAATTAACTTTGAACCCTATACGTGTACTGAGTGACTATGAAAAAGCTGTGCAAAATGCTATATTGCAAGTCTTTAATGGCGCAGAAGTCGTAGGCTGCTTATTTCCTCTAGGACAAAGTCTATGGAGAATAGTTCAACAGTTTAATTTAGTTGAAAATTACCGGAACGATGAAAATATGCGGACGTATATAAAACTGTTATTAGCATTAAGCATTGTTCCGGTTAATGATGTGATAGCTGCCTTTGAAGATTTAGTTGATAGTTGCCCTAATAGAATGGATATTGTCATTGATTGTTGGGAAGACAACTACATAGGGCGTTTAAGGTGCAATCGTCGGGGAGAGCCTCGATTCGCCATTCTCATATGGAATGTTTACGGCCGCGTTGTCAACGGTCTTCCTCGGACAAACAATTCAGTTGAAGAATGGCATCGTGCATTTCAGCAAACCATTGATTGTCATCATCCGTCAATATACAAACTTATTGACCATTTTCGTAAAGAGTAGGACATGGTGGAGATCCAATTCACACGTTTTGGCGCAGGTTTTCGACACCCAGAGGCATCCAAAAACAAATATGTGCTATTGAATCGACGACTGGAAACTTTAGCTGAAAATTATCCTAACGCCACCGTACTTGATTACTTTCGCGGAATCTCTCATATTCTGGGCATGTAATTTCAATTTTTAATGTAGATACGTAATATAATATGACCGAAATGTGTTCATATTTTTCTAATGTGTGTTATTATCTAACAAAAGTACTTTTTTTCGCAATTTCGTTTATTATTTAATGGTTGGACTTTTATTTTATTATTAAGTATATTTTGATTTTTGACCGGGATATTTTGGCATAAGCTATTTTGTCGGGGATATTTTGGTATGGGCTGTTTTGTCGGGGCTGTTTTGGCGCGGGCTATTTTGACGGGGTACCCTCCCAGATTTGTAATAGTGCTCAGGGACAATATTTTTGGTGCCATATTCGAAATCCCAGGTAATCCGATGTCTTGTGCTATTGGGAGGAGAACAATACCTAGGACAGAGGTTACTGTCAATGAAAATCAACACTCTCTTCTTCTTCTCAGGGTCCACTGCTGGACATAAGCCTCCTCCATTTATGGAGGGATGTTGGCATTTACAAGGCCGCCCTTGCCATTGCGTGTTGGCCAGTGGAGGATGTAGGTATGGATTTGATATGGGTTTTTTGTAGGATCTAGGGATTTTGGACGTGTAGAATCCCTCGGTGATTTGAAGGTGAGGGAGAAAGCACGGCTCATGTGGGCAGGGTCGCTTCCCTGAAGTAAGCCTATCTCCGTCGGGATCTCGGAGAGTGTCTACCCGCTACCATCAACAGTATATTGCTGCATATTTACTTATTTAACTCTATCAAAGCCATAAATTCAAAACAACTAGTTTAGAGCTTACTTATTTTATAACTATTAGTTTTATTCAAATCCCTAAATAAATAAAACTGTAGAGAAGGACCTCTGGTAGAGTACTATGGTGTTAAGGCCTGTTAGTAGGACTTAGCACCAAATGAACTCGTAATAAGAGATGAGAGTTGAGAGCAAGATTTATTTGTGTTATATAAGATCGTAAAACTATGGTAACTAAGTAAACAAAATAACAACCACATCACCAACCCAACTCAAGACAACTTGATAAATATAGGACGCGTGCACTACATTTCATAAGGATTTATTTAACGCAAGTTAATAGTAAAACTTTATTGTAAGTAGAGAAACACAATTTCTAAAACACAGAGAAACGTTTTCATTCTTATAAACAACATAAGCAACTGAACTTTCTTTTACATAGCAACATAACTTTAAGACAGTTCACAAAGATGTCATTGAACTTACCCCCCCCCCCACAATTACATTTTTATTTTAAAAATCATACATATCAGTCTTAAACTGTGGTTTCGAAAGCTTTAGTCAGTGTATCAAACAACTGATTCTTGGTATTCACATATTGTAATTCCAATTCTCCCATTTTAATCTTCTCTCTCAAAGTTATGTTATGACGAATATCGATAGGTTTTGTTCTTCTGGATTTCTTAAAATTTGAACACAGCTTTGATTGTTTTCGAATACTGTAATTTCATTTTAAACAAGTTTAATTCACAAAACATTTTGTTAGCCATAAAGCTTCACAGGTTGCATCACTGATATATATTGCTGTGTCACAACATGCTCTAATTGAGATATATTAACCTATTGCTAATTCTAAGAAAACTAATTCAAGCTACTCTGCATAAAATGCAATAAAATTGTTTAATAACACATAATTCAAATACGTGGTGAATGTTAGTTTCCGATCTTAGAATTTGGTCCTTCGTTTCTATATAATTTTAGGAAAGCATAGATGACACTTTTCAGCCTTATCTGTGCATTTTTGAGCTGTAATTACACAAATATTAGTAAAAACATAACGGTTTTGACAGCTAGATATAATAATGTTCTTATGTATGTAAGGAAGGTTTGTGTTAATTTTTAATAACTTTGAGTTCAATTCGAGGAACTTTGAAAAAAGTAGCAAGTGATGGACTTTCGTTTTGAAGTTCAAGATCAACAGGGCGCAGGAGCGCCATCCTAATTTCATCTAGTGAATTTTATCAACACCAGAAGAAAATAAGCAAGTACTTCTATGTGAAAAGGTGAGTTCGTTTGAAAGTACATTGTTAAATTAGACCTTACTATTTATGTTATCTGTCATAATTTAAACATAATTGCAAATGCGAGCCCCTACATAACATAGTTATATTAAAAACCTCTTAATTTTTTTACCTCTTGCAAATGAATGTGTGTCAATTTCAAAATTTCGTATATCCCTGAAATTATTTAGATTACTTAAATTGCAACTTAAAAGTTTTATATGCTATTCATCTTTCGGTCATAGGAAATGCTTGCGTTTTTACTGATGGGTGTTTGTGATAATTTGAATTTGAAAGGATATAGAAGTGGATACTTTAGTAAATGTTTCATAAAATGTGTAAATATGCCTGCAGCATATGATTGGTATTAAGTGCCTTTGTAATCCCCGCTTTTATTCTTCTTTTCAAGGCAATACTGGAGTATTCACAACGGCAGAAAATTCTAAGTCTGATGGTAGAATAAATTTTGGAAGACCCTGTATTGGCGCGCATGTGCAATAGAAAATAAGTTTGGTGAAAGTCTTTGGGCATCATGTTGTATTATGCATAAAACGTGCGTTTTGTACTTGTAATAATTTTATCAGATATTTTAGCAAAAATGACGAAAAGAGGTAATAAAAGAAAACATTTAGAAGTATCAGAAAATGGCGATTCACACGAAGAAACCGCACCTCCTCCCAAAAGACATGCAGAAAAGGTATTTACATAACCTCAAACTTAACCGTGTATTTAATGTGTATTATATTTATTTGATAGTGCAAATGGACTAACAAACAGCGCGTTTTGGTCTTTGCATCACGAGGGATCAATCACAGAGATCGCCACTTAATGGAAGACATTAAAAAATTAATGCCGCACCACAAACCTGAATCAAAAATGGAACGTTCAAAGACACTCGAAGTTGTAAATGAAATGTGTGAAATGAAAAATTGTTCTAAAGCATTATTATTTGAGGGTCGTAAGAAAAGAGACTTGTACTTGTGGATGTCCAATATCCCAAATGGGCCTAGCGTCAAGTTTCTTGTTGAAAACGGTAAATCATTTTATTGAAGGAAATCTAATGCATTTAACTAAATTTTTTTGTTAAATTAGTTCATACAATGGCAGAATTGAAGATGACAGGAAACTGTTTGCGAGGATCCAGACCACTACTTAGTTTTGATCCTGTTTTCACAGAGAAACCGCATTATATGGTGTTAAAGGAACTGCTGACGCAAATTTTTGGTGTTCCCAAGCACCATCCCAAAAGCCAACCGTTTTTTGATCATGTTTACACGTTTAGTATACTGGATAACAGAATTTGGTTCAGAAATTTTCAAATTCTAAGCGAAGATGGAGCTCTGGCAGAAATAGGTCCACGATTTGTTTTAAATCCTGTAAGATTCTAGCAGGTATAAGTTACAATGTGAAGTAACGATGATAATTTTTCAGGTAAAAATATTCTCTGGTAGTTTTGGAGGGGCAGCCTTGTGGGAAAATCAAAAGTATGTCAGCCCAACGAATTATCGCAGACAGTTGATGTTGGCTGCTAAAAAGAAATGAATATTTAAAGTAAAATTAAAAATATGTGTATTTAAGACTGTATAATTACAAATGTTTTTCACTCCTGTTTTCTCTTATTGTCTTCAGTCAAACGCATTCTTATGGCGCTTTAATGAAATATAAATGATTAATTTTGTAGTGTTTCAGAAAAAGTATTTGAAATTGCTAATGAAATTGAATAAATCTGTTTCATTCTTTGAATATCTTTTAGTAATACTTTTAAACAAAGTTAATTATATGCATTTATTTTAAAAATTAAGTTTCCAATAGAAAACTGTAAGGAAATACAAGCACTTTAAAAAAATTTTAAGTTGTTTATGTTTATATTAATTAAGTTTCTTAATCTGATAAGTGATTTATAATTTCCATTAAAAAAATGTTTTATATACAACTGTTAAATGGTATTTTATGTCCCCTACTATTATCCCATAATATTTTTTAATGTTTTGCTTTTCGTGCCAATAAAAATACAAACTGCCATGCCGAAAAAGGCACTTGAGTTGAATTTGCTATAATTTTAACATTCCTATGTAGAAGCTGGGTATACTGGATGATTCAGTTACAACATTTAACTGTTAACTATAAAAACATTTTCTGAACAGGAGTCGTTTAATGGCAATGTGAACTAATTATAAGGCTGTTGCATATTTTCTACTACACGTTTCTAAATAAATTCATACAGTACTAAATAAGAACTGCTTCTTTACATAAGCACAATGCTATATGTCTGATGTATGTGTGGAGCCTTGTTACACTTCTAGTGTGGTCAAAACATGATTGCCAATAATTTGATCCTCAATGGTAAATGGAACCCAGGACCAACTACACAGATTCTAACCGGGATGCTTTTGGACTATTATATCCAAAGAGTGACTCTTGCCACTGAACCATTCCAGCCCTTATATCTTATATAAAATGCCTTATAATAAAAAATATTCATGATATAAATTAAGTAATTACTTATATACACATATATTTCAGCACTACGGGCCTTCTAGGCCCATGGCTTAGTCCTAATTACATTTCATTTACATTTCACCTTTTACATTTAATATTTTACATTTCCTTAACTTTACTAACTACTCTTCTCCATCCGTCTCTGTCTCTTGCTCTATTTCTCCAATCTTCCACTCCTGCTCTCTTCACATCTTTCACCATAGCGTCCAGCCACCTCTTTTTTGGGCGTCCTTTTTTCTTCTTTCCACCAGTCCCTCCTTCCAGCATCCTCTTCGCATGTCTGTTTTCCGGCATACGGCTGACGTGCCCTAGCCATCTTACCCTCTGGGCTCTTATGAACGCCGTTACGGATGGGTCGCCATAGATTTCCCGTACCTCTTTGTTCGTTCTTCGTCTCCACTCGCCGTCCTCTGTTTTCACTCCTCCCAGTATTTTTCTTAAAACTCTCCTCTCCCATACTTCTAGTTTCTCTTCCATCTGCTTCGTCATTGCCCATAATTCACTTGAGTATGTTGATGGTCGAACAATCGTTTTGTAAACTCTTAATTTCGCGGCTCTAGAGATTTCTTTGGCCTTCAATATATTGCTGACAGCACCTACCGCCTTACTACCCTTTGTAATTCGTTTTTGGATTTCTATCCTTTCATCTATGGTATTTGTTAGTGTCACCCCCAGGTAATCGAAGCTATTTACCTTCTCGAATTTATATTCCCTTCCTTCCACCTCAAAGCTGACCACTGACTCTCTCTCAATGTTTTGACGCATTTCCATGTACTTCGTTTTCTTCTCGTTTATTACTAGCCCATATGTTCTTGCTGTGCTTTCCAGTTTACCAAATACCCTTTCTAACTCCTTTCTTGATCTTGTAATTAAAGCTAGGTCATCTGCATATGCCACTACCTGACGTCTTCTTTGTTAAATTATTCCACTCGCTTCAATACCACTTTCCCTCAATATTACTTCTAGGACAAAATTAAACAGCACCGTGGAGATAGGGTCCCATTGCCTCACACCTTTATTTCCAGTGGCACTTTCCGTTACCCGTCCATCTATCAAAATTTTGTTATTAGATTAGTCCTTATTAGGGCATTTTTACAAATTTTATAAGTTTCGTTGGAATCCCCAGCTTTTTGAGGGCCTCATAGAGTTTTCTCCTGATTATCGTATCGTACGCCTGGCGGAAATCGATAAATAACATAATATGTTATTTATCGATTTCCGCCAGGCGGATATTATGTAGCCCTAGGTTTTGCTCGTAGCTGTTGTACTGGACCATCTTAACCGTAAAAATTTGATCCGCGGTGCCTCGTCCTTTCTTGAATCCTCCTTGATATTCGCCTATTACTCGCTCTTAGTACTCAGTCAGTCTGTTCCGGACAAGTCGCGCCAATATCTTATATGCCACATCCAGCAGCGATATTCCTCGGTAATTTTCGCATTGGCACCTATCACCCTTCTTATGAATCAGACAGATTATCGCGTTATGCCATGCCAGTGGCATTTGTTCACTTCTCCACACGTTTGTGATCAGGTTAACTATCTTCTGCTTAAGTCTATCTCCTCCCCATTTGTATACTTCCGCTGGAATTCCATTTTCCCCGGTACTTTAGTTATTTTTTTGTTTATTTATCTCTTCTATTATCTCCTCTTGCGTCGGTTCCTTTATTACAGATCGGTTTCTCTCTTCCTCTGCCCTCTCCTCTTCCTCTATCTCCCCTTCCTCCTGCTCATTCTCATCCCAAATCAGTTTTTCGTAGTATTCCGTAAATACCGTAAGCTTTTCTATGGTATTCCCTATCATTTCCCCTTCCTTGTTTTTTAAATATGTTATAGCGTTGGGCTGTGAGTCTTCGCGGCTTGTTTCGTTTCCTGATAGAAGTTTCTTAGTTCTTTATTTGCATACTTTTGCTCTATTGTTTCCAGTTTTGCCTCCAAATACATTCTTTTTTCTGTCTGCATATTTGCTTGGACCTTTTCCTTGCTTCTTCGTATTCGCGCTTATTTTCTTCCGTGCTTTGTCTTAGTACTTTCATTCTAGCCTCGTTCTTGGTCTCTATATAAGTTTTTTATAATTCGAATGTCCGCTTTATCTATTTACGAATTTAGTAATATTTCAAAAAGTTTTTCATGCTGTACTCTATAAAAGGCCTTCTCATGGTCGATAAAGAGAAGGAAGATATCTTTATTTACATCGTGGGCTCTTTCCGTCAGAATTCTTACGAAGAATAGTAGTTCTCGTGTGCCTAACCCCTCTCGGAAAACGAACTGCTGTTCGGACAGTTATTCTTCGCATTTTCGATATATTCTCTTGTGTATAACCTTGAGGAAGGTTTTCAAAGTATGACCCATGAGACTTATTGTGGAGTAGTCTTTGCACTTGTTTGGATTGCTGATTTTTGGGAAGGTTATAAATGTCGAATGTAGCCATTCCTTTGGGAGCAAGCCTGTTTTATATATGTCATTAAAGAGATCGACAAGGGTTGGGATGCTTTCTTCTTCTATTAGTTTTATTAATTCAATTGGTACCTCATCTGGTCCTAGTGCCTTTCCTGATTTAGAGGTTCGTATAGTATTGGTCACTTATTCCTTTGTTATTTCTACGATATCGTCATTAGCAACATTTATTACCGGTATGTCTCCTCTGTTGGCTTTGAAGAGATCAGAGATGTAATTCTTCCACTCTAGCAATATGTCTTCATCAGACATGAGTATTTCGTTTTGAGTTCTTTAGAATATTTACTTACGGTACATATGGTCCTCTATTTAGTTCTCGTACTTGTCTGTGTAGGTTATGTGTATCGTACAGTTGTTCCAATTGTTCTATGTTTTCACATTTATCTTTAAGCCATTTGTTCTTTGTCTTCTTTATTTCTTTAATTATTTCTTTGTGCAGAGTCTTATACTGTTCAGTATTGTTTTGTATCTTCAAAATTCGTCTCTTTTCCATCATATCCAGTATGTTCTGAGTCATCCAGGTTTTCTTCTTTTTAATTCTTTCAGGTTTAAGCATTTCATTGCAGATGTTTTTAGCACTTGACTGGATCGTGCGCCATTTATTTTGTATATCGTTATTGTAATCGTATTTTTCATTTAGTTCTTGGTTAAATTTTAGTTGTGTTTCTCGGCGAAGCACGGTATCTTTTAGTTTGTTGACGTCCACTATTTTGGTTTGTGATTTTTAAACTTTTCTTCAAGTTATTCGTATATTTGCCACTACGGGATTGTGGTCAGATCTAACGTGTGCACCAGGATATGTTTTCACAGTTTTAAAGGCATTACGAAAACGTTTATTAACCAGTATATAATCTATCTGACTACGTACTATTCGTTCTGAGGTGTCTGCCGGTGACCGCCATGTATATAGGCGTCTTTTGGGTAGTTTATACCTTGTGTTCATGATGGTTAGGTTTTCTTCCTGGCAGAATTGTATCAGTCTTTCAGGGCGTATGTTCTTATCCCCCAGTCCGTAGGCTCCAACTATATCCTGATAGTGTTCGTTACGCACTATTGCATTAAAATCGCCTAATAAAAGGTTTACATCATGTTTCTTAGTTAGTTTGAATGTGTTTTCCAACTGATGGTAAAATTCTTCTATTACATCTTCTTCACTGTTTAATGTAGGTGCATAATACCTGTATAACGTTAATTTTTACTTTTTCTGAACTTAACCGAAGCATAATAATTCTGTCTGAAATAGGTACGAAGTTCTCTATATACTGGTTGAATTTGGGAGAAACTAGTACTGCTACTCCGTTTCTATTCCTTGTATCATTGTCTTCTGAGTAGTATATTGTTTCGTCATTGTCTGTGGTCATTTTTCTACTGTTTGGCCATCTGACTTCACTTAGTCCAAGTAGATTCATTTTCATTCTTCTTATTTCTATTGTCGGGTTATGCAATTTTCCAGCTTGAAATATACTTCTGATGTTCCAAGTAGCTATCTTAGCAGGCTGGGAGTTTCTTAGCATCTTGTGAGCATTTAAGCTCTGCCCAGGACTCAAGGCCGTTTCATTTGTGTTCCCTGCCATGATTGTTCTTGGAAATGTTAATATATGTGGTAGTTTTCCGTTGCTTTCCACATACGCAGTTCTTTTGCCACTGCAGTCATTCTGAGCATGCCAAAAGATTTGTTTAATGATACCATTCCAATCCACTCGATTCCTGCTATCACTAACTACGGACTAGCCTGCTGCCAATAGCCCGCTTTTGCCATATCTGGCTATCCTCTCCTGGTTTAGCCTGTAGGTCAATACAGTTTACCGGGGTGTGGCGCTTGGAGCCAACAGGAGAGAATTGGGTGCCCCACGAGGACCAGCCATTGAAAACCATTTCTGGTCTAAGACCCTCAATGTGACCGTTTTCAGTAGAAGGTACTACTTCTGTGGCGCAACCCCCACACCCACACTTTAATGAATGTAATTAATGCAGAAGTATAACCGTAACGTGCGATTTCTTACGCCTGGTTGTTTGGAATTTAAATTTTCTATACAGCATTTTGGTTTGCATATGTATAATTTTGACTAAGTCAGTTTTGGCCTTGTAGAAGTTTCGTGTCATCCACTCGTGTATTTCCGATTCAGGAAATGGTGAATTTGGGTTTTCCGTTTAGGACATTACTATACGAGTTCTCCTAGAACGTGCACGTGTTTTCAGTTAATTTTAGAAGTCGTTTTAAGACTTGCAAAGTTTTCCAATTTGAATTTTTAAGACACATTTGGGAAGATTAAGGCATCATTAGTTTGATGTGATTTCCCGGGAGTTGATCCCAATTTGAGTGCATTTGTTTTGAGAGAATTCTTATCGCCATATAACATCTTTTGGTAAGCATTGAAAATCCAAATTTCTCTTTCATTTCTAAGACTAATGAAATTATTTAGGCGGAATTGGCTGGAGCTAGAATTAACGAATTTAACAGTCATTTGTGAAACATCGAAGAGATCCTATGGGTTTGAGACAAGCGGAGTTATCGGCCGTGCAGCGAAACCGTACAACAGGTGTGACATCGAGATATGAAATTCCAGGTGTGTCAATCCTTTTAACATTCAATTTTCAAATATAATTTCGAGGATACGAGGGGTTCTGGAAAAATTTTAGTTTAACAGCAAATAATCATAATAAAACTTATAATTGTACACTTACATTGGTAATAAGACTAAGTACTCTTAATTAGTGACTGTTTAACCTTCATTTACTTTGTATTTTGTACAAATTGGTAATAATTTTCGTTGAATTTGGAATTAATTTGTTAAATGGTCAACAGTATAATTAAATTTGCTTTTATTGTTTGAAATTAAGTTAGAAAGGGGGAATAGTGCGGAAGTTTAACTCTTGATTAATAGATAGCCGACACCATTACCATTATTTCGGTAATTATTTATCTGGGTATGTAATAAGCGAGGCCTCGAAGAATCTAAAAATACTTAGCTGGTTTAGTCGTGAATATCAGTCTTATAATCTTTTCGCATTATTGCGTTCCCGATATATTAAAGAATTTTTGGTTTATTTTTTGTTTACCGGTACTGTTAGCCATAATTGTTTAAACATTGTTAGATACCTATAAACATATCATATTGAAGACATATTTTAATTCCAATTGGTGGTGTTATAATAATATTTTATAAACAATAAAGTGATTATTCTTAAAATTTCATTTTGTAATGATAACTAAAAATATGCCCTGCGCCTCCACCATTTGTCAGGATTAAATAAAGAAATTGGATACCCTGTCGAATCGGTTTGAAATACACGCAATTACAACATTATATTAAACAGCAATCAGGAAACCATAAGCAGTAATTAACAACTAATTTTAATATCCTCTAATTTTACAGAAAAAAAGTTACCATTTTCTACAAGCGAAATTAGTTATTATTTTATATGTTGTGTCACAAAATCGATTAATAAGCCTCGCTGTTTTCGAAAACTCATCACGATTTATGAATGGAAACAAGATGTTAAGGCTTAGTTTCTGCGTTAGGCAAAAATTAATGATGGAAAATTTAATCCGGTTGCACCTGAGCATATAAATAATTAATCTAAATTAATACTGATGCGGTAGTAACCGGCTGAGTTGTGCAGATGGCTTTCTCAGTCTATACATTATTAATTAATTTTAAGTGCCAAATCGCATAACTTGTCGGAGCGTTCCTTCGAACAAATATTAGTATCGTGTTTCACATGTAAGAACCAATTTAAAATTATGTACTGT
>JABXWE010024578.1:0-29347 GCA_014611495.1 Limonius californicus | reverse complement strand
TAAATGCCTTTTTTTACTTATAAGCGCCTATTTTGTCATAAAACTCATGAACTTGGAACATATGTTTCTTATTAATGTAAATAACTGCAAAGGCCCGACAGTTTTTAAATATACTTTCCCAGAAAAAGATATTACCTGAAATTTGGTTGTAAAATTTCTACCCTTGGCGATTAACGTCCGACAAAAGAAGGATTATCCTGCCTAATTCATCAACTGTCATGTCATAATAAACAAATGTTTCTTTCAATCTGCATTACCTGTTTAAGTAAGTACTTTAACATAATTTCATAGCTTCGAAAAAAATACGTATTTCTGCTGCATGTTACTATGCCACGAATTTAAAAACAATTAAAGATATAATTGCAAATTTAGATGAAGATTCGGCGGCTTCAATTAAAACTGTGAAAAGACTTTTAGAAAAGAAAAGTTTAAAAAATGATTTAGCATTTATTTCTGCTAATTATTCTCTACTTCCTAGTACAATAACAAGTTTAGAAAGCAGAGATTTGACTCTGATTGATGCCGTTAATATTGTAAATAATACCATCAAAAGTATCTGTAGCGTTTCTGGTAATAAGGGCCATATCATAAAGGTCAAATGTGAATCTGTAATTGCAGCGAACAAAGACTTTGCGGCTATAAAAAGTTTAGCCAACATTCTTTCAGGTAATACAGATCAAGAAAATACCTTAAATTATGAAATTAATAAAATCGTATGTTTTAAATTCGCACCAATTACATCAGTAAATGTAGAAAGGTCATTTTCGAAACTGAAGTATATATTTTCTGATAGGAGGCAAAGATTAACTGCCGAAAATCTTAAAAAACATCTGGTTATAAGTTGTAATTCCGATTAATACAATAAAAATACTTAAATAATAATGCCTATTTTATTTTTTTAAATGCCTATTTCCAGATTTTTTATTGCCTTTTTGCCTGCCTATTTCAGTATTTTTTAGTGCCTGAATATCCGGTCTTTAATTATTACCAATTTATAATTTATATATCAGGACCTCTATCTGCCGGTTAGAGTTAATATCTATGCTAGAGGATAAGGACACTAAGCGGAAATTATTACGAAATATAAAAATGGTAAAATTATTAAAATCTGGGTGCTTCTGCAAGTTTGTCGCTGGTACGTTGGTCGAAGACATTATCAGCAAAATTTCAAAAAATTACTTTTGAAAGCATTAGTTTGAAAAATACAACATTCCATTGACTAAAATGTATTTTCTCCCAGAAGTTAGCTCTGTGGTAAGATATCAAAATATTTTACGCAATTTAAAGTATTTATTTTGACATACATAAATTGTTTTAAATTAACACCAAGTGGCAAATAAACGCCGACTGGAGTACAAAAGAAAGTTTAGTTTTACGGAAGTTCAGGGTTCATACATGCCTGCACTTTTACTACTTGCCCTAGTTGACCGCTTTTAGTGTAATTTAGAAAAAAACTGTAAATTGGAAAAAATACATAAATTAAAAAACTCTATCTAATTATTAAATACCTCTGTCCTAAATATATTAACATTTGGAGATATACAGATTTTTATTGTCGTATTTCAGGAGCTGATCGTCTTAGCTATCTATAATGAAGTATGGCAATAGATCACCTTTGAATCACCCTTACATGAAGTGGTATACAGGGTGTCCCACGGCGTGAGGTCACTCCTTTGTGTACGTAATCTTTAGACCAAATATAGTTAAAAATTCTAATAAAGTTATGCCCTAAAGTAACCCGTTTTCAAAATACAGAGTGTTAAATTAGATATTATTTATTAAATAATTACAAATTCAGAAAAGTCAATATTTTTATGTGTCCCATGATGTGAGGTCACTACTTCACCTACGTGTAGGAGATGAAAGGAAGTCGAAACCAAAAAATGGTCATTTTCTCTAAATCGACTATTAAAGAAGTTTTAGATAAATACTGAAGCAGCCGAAACAATAAATGATATTAAGTGGTATTTGACGTGAAACAGTAAAGCACCTTGAAGTTGATTTCCCTGCTTGCGCTTATTAACAGTGTTGATAATGTTCACTTTTACAACGGGAGAGTACGTCGATATCCATTACTTGTACGGTTTTTGTGATGGAAACTCAGTAGCAGCTGCTCGAGAATATGGGTTGCGATTTCCAAATCGGCGACCACTAGACCGACGAGTTTTCCAACGAGTGCACAACCACCTACGTGAACTTTTATACAGCAATACAGCAAATAATAGACAATGAGGATAACATACTGCAAGAAATTGATAATAATCCCAGCACCCCTGTTCGGCGTGTATCTGCACAAGTTAATGTAGCACGAATGCGAGTTTGTAGAACATTAAAACGTCATGGTTTATATCCATTTCATATCCAGCCTCTTCAAGCCTTCTTACCTACAGATTTCGCTAGTCGTTTGGAATTTGGCACTGGATCATTCAGAATCGAAACCTGCATAATAGAATTTTATTCACAGATGAGGCAACATTTACAAGGAATGGATTGATGTACAAAAAGAACATCCACTCTTAAAAAAATAGTGTAATTAGTATCCGTTGAAAACCAGATTCCTTGTAAACAGCAAAGATGTAAACCATAATGCACTCCGGGTTAATATCACAATATCAGCAATTTCTTCATATTTCGTAAATAATTATTATGAAATTTTAGGTCCACTATCTCCAAAAAGAATCCCATAATATAATATAATTTTCATAATTTATATATCCATCCACATTTGCACAATTACTAATCTGTATTGATACTATAATCAGTTGCCATACTTTTTTAACAATCCTCATAAAATTATTATAACGCATACCACAATATTTAGCGACAATGCTTTCAAATTTCTTAAACAATTCCTTGGGTTTTTAAGGTCACTGTTTCTAAAAATAATCTCATAAACTGAAGCAATTTCCACAATTTAGAAATTCGCAATAATTCACACAATTAGAGATATATTATAACAATAATTACAGTTGCTACTCTTAACAATCCTCATTAAATTCTTAAAACGTAGGTCGAACAATATTGAATGGTAATGCTTTTTAGTTTCTTAAACAATTCATACTGTTTTCCGGCCGATAATTTGAAGCAATTTCCACAATTTATAGATTCGGAATAATTCACACACAATTACTAATCCATTCTCATACCATATTCACAGTTGCCGCAATTTCTAAACAATTCTCATAAAATTCTCACAATATACTATTCATTGTATGCAGTGGCAGTTCTTTCAAATATCTTAAACAATTCCCGCTGTTTTCACGGCCACTATTTCCAAAACAAATGCCTTAATTTGAAGTCAATTTACAGATCCAGAATAATCCACACAATTACCAATCCATTCTCATACCATAATCACAGTTGCCGCGATTTCTAAACAATTCTCGTAAAATTCTTACAATCCACATTGCACAGCTTCAGTGACAGTTCATTCAAATGTCTTAAACAATTCCTGCTGTTTTCACGACCGCTATTTCTAAACAAATGCCTTAATTTGAAGCCAAATTATATTTTAACCGCCGACAGATATTTAAATTTTCTAGAAAATCATTTGGGAGGATTGTTAGATGATGTCCCTCTGGCAATCAGACATGGTATGTGGTACCAGCACGATGGTGCCCCTGCACACTTTGCGTTACGTGTAAGACAATTTTTGAATCAACGGTTGAAGGACATGTAATGGTAGAGGAGAACAGCACCCTTACCCCCAAGATCTCCGGACTTAACTTGTTTAGATTATTATTTGTGGGGCCATATGAAAGATATGGTATAGCAAGCACCATCAGAGACTGTTGAAGACGCATACTTGAGGCAGCAGAACTAATTCGGAATAACAATGATATGTTACGTAGGACAGCCATATCTCTTTTAAGAAGAGCAAGAATGTGTCTCGAGAACAACGGTGGCCATTTTGAACAATCTTCATAGTGGCTTTAAACTAAAATAAAAATAAATATTGGCTTTTCTGAAATTGTAATTATTTAATAAATAATAATTTAACACTCTGTATTTCGAAAACGGTTTACTTTAGGGCATAACTTTATTAGAATTTTTAACTATATTTGGTCTAAATATTACGTACACGAAATAGTGACCTCGCACGTGGGACACGCTGTAGAAGTTTTGTACCTTTCTTATTTTTCAATTGATTTGCATTGTCTTACTTATTCAATAATAAGAATTAGTGGGAGTTGACCTAAGCTTTAAGTGCCTACATCTAATATATGACCTACTTCCCAACAAAATGATAATAATCATAATAGTAACAATGATAACATGATGTGGTGCAAGTACTTAGGTTTGTATTTATTTGTCCAAAGATTATTTTCGTTTAAACGTTTGCAATAAGCACGAGGTCAATCGAACACACCAGGGAAACCAATCAAAGAAAGTGGTGCTTTCATCAGGTTTCCTTTCGAATCGTGCAATATATTCTACCGTGACCCATCTTCTCTCGATAAAAAAAACCAGGCCGGGGTGAAATTCGACACGCGATTGTTGTGATCTATTGAATACGATACTCTCCTTCCTCAACAGGGCCCTCTTTACTATAAGTGGGTATAGGATATATAATGATCTTCGTAAGAAAAGGCAGAAAGGAATTAACAAAATAAATACCTGAGCACTGGAACAAAATTATATTTGGCCAAAAAATTTTGTTGAATCAAAATTGTTCGCTATTGGTTAAAAAGTAAGGCCGCTTTTATTATATAAAGAGTAGGTTAAAATGGTACGTTTAGAAGAAATAAGATTTTAAGGCGACCTTTGTAAGTATAAAAAGGATCTGAATTATAAATAAATCAGTCATTTTTTATTGACAGTTAGTTGTCCTTGGTAAAGAAAAAGCTTGATTAAGTAAAAATTGGATAGCCATTCAAATATCAAAAGGATTTTAATACGCTCCTGTGTTTGCAATTGTGTAAATCCGTTCGAAAGTGCACAAAGTGAGTTCGAAAAATTGTAGTCAAAACCCATAGACTCTTAAAACAAATAAGTTCTTAAAACAACCCATTTAAGTAAGCAGTAGTTCTAATTACAGCCCGTGTTTGTATTGGGAAAAATAGATAGATAAATAAATTGCATACAGGAAATGATAGCGAGTAGGGCAAAAGAAATCCCGTACCCTGCTGCCAGTTTCTCTGTTTTTGAGATAGTGACGCAGCACACTAACCCGGAGGACCGACGGTTTTAGGTACTCTCCGAGGCACCGCAGGTAGCAGCGTGTGGTCGAAGATTTCGGTCAACCATCCAAGTGCTGGGCGTGCGGTTCGTTGCTAACCTTTGAATATTGTTTAACCAGTACTCGCTCTTGTCCGCCACGCTGCTCCCGAAGGAAAAAATAGGTTACCAATCATTGAGCGCTAGTTCTGAATACACCCTTGTACTTTTGTTGGGAACTCTGGGTTCTTATTAACTTCATAACTTCCTAAGCTGTAGTGGGAGCTCAGTTGGCAGAGCACTCGCGTTCTGGACAAAACGTTAACTATGACTTAAGTTTGATTCGCTAAGATCCATACACAATTTCCGACTTCGGGTAGCAACCGTAGATTTATAATGCAGAAAACATTCTCTAGAATTTCTGTTGTTCAGATTCAACGTTAAACTTCTACCTTAACGCTGAGGAGAAGTAGTAGCAGCGAAGAGGCCGGTGCCCAGCAGTAGGCCATGAAAACTGTAGACAAAGTGCACAAACCCTCCTTTTCATGTAATCATTGATTGTATTTACACTCCTGTGATTTTAGTGGTATAGATTATAAAGAGTTTAATTGATCAGCAGGTTCCTAAAACTAACCTTTAGGTATACAACACTTCTCAATTTGTCCCTTTAGGCCTGTATGACACGTCATAGAATTTTGTACAAAATTTTGTTCAAAGTGTTTATAGATAATTCTGTGCCCTATCATACAGCAAAATTTTGAACAAAATTCTGTACCTCGTGCTCGAAAGTCAGAATTTTGTTCAGGAACAACGTCAAATCGATGCGCAAACGAGCACTTTCTAGTGTTCATCAATGATCACAGAGGGCAAAGACGTAAATGTTTTATCATGTATACCATCTAAAATTTCTTAATGCTAACCATTCTACACAAACTTAATATAACTTATAAACAAAAAAAACCTTCCCGAAAACGCAAAAATAATACAAGCCACGAAAAAATAAACAACATTTGAGGTTATGTAAACAAAAGTAAACAATTATTATTAAACCTTGATAGATTGCTACGTTATCTACATTAAAATGATTATTTTGACAGTTTTCTCACAGATCGTAACGTAATTTGCACCTATTTGCGCATGCTCACAGACAGAATTTTGTATAAAATTTTGTTAACATTTTGTACAAAATTCTGTGCCGTGTCATACAGGCCTAAAACTACCTATCCACGTATGTTAAGCTTCTGAGTATAACCTTGTACTTTTTTTGGTGGGTGACCAGAAATTGGTTTAAAAATAAATGCATATGTTGCTAGAATAACCTATTTAAGTGTGCAGTAGACCTGAATACACTTAGTGGGTACAGCCGTGAGCTGCGACGCAAGTTGTATAGAGTTCGATTCCCGAGAATTGCCATAATATCTGGATGATTTTTTCAAAGGGAATTTCGGTGTCTGGGTGTACTCAGTCTTAAATGAGTACGTAGTGGTAACACCTTCGGGTAATAATAGGCGGCTGAAGCGTAGTCCTGGCCACACTACCTTTCTCGTAATGCCGACCGACCCCAGTAAAAAGTAGCAGCTGTACCAGCTACTCTCCCAAAGGCGTCGCGACGCTACAAAGGGAGACTATTATTGAATTGGGTTACGGAAAATTTTATGTAAAACAATTAGATTCCAAAAACTACCTATTCGACTTCGCAGTATTTCTGACTGCTTTCTTGGGCAAGATGGCTGAAAAATAATTGAAGTGACTTAAATATACTCCTCTAGTTCTGTGGGATTGCAAAAACTTGTCATTGAAACCTTCCTATCTACTTCCTAAAATATGAACATATTCTGAATACATTCCTGTACGTTTCATTCCTACGAACAGATAATTGAAAATTGAATGTAGCAATAATTAATTATTAAAACTACGTATTTGGGTATGCACAGTTTCTGAATCACCCGTGTACTTTTTGTTGAAAACCGGCCCATCAAAGAGGAGAATGTTCTATAAACTATTCAGTTCAGAAGAAATAGAATCTGGACGCTATGCGCTGAGGTACGCAAAGCTTCTGAATACACCCCTGTACTTTTTGTTGAAATTCCGCCCCTCAAAGAACAAAATAACGCAACAAATAAGCGAGCTAATTTGGGATAAGCTGCTACTTAATACCGTGCGCGAGATGTGAAAAACGAAAATAATGAAAGCTGCACGGTCGTGAGCGCACTTGGCGAAACGAGTTCTCTTTTTACTTTGACGCTAAGTTTAAAGGCTGCAAAAAGAACAAGACACCTTCGTATTTATAGCCCATAATTTGTGAAAGCGACTTAATATTTTTTACGTCTGCACAGAACGCGGTTTGCACTGCCAGTAGCTTTAACCACTTTGCGGACTCATTACTTGTTCTATGTAGGCAGTTACTGGACAATATTGACAATAAAGCGCAGCGATAAAATTACAACGGTAACGTATTAAAGCCAATTTTTCTTATCCTTCGTGAATTCAACATTAATTCGTTTCTTTCTAATATAGTTGAAAAAATATTTTTTTTAATATTTGATTATTCTGTACCGCCAACCCTCCACTATCAAGTTCATAAAGTTTACAACTTAGAAATACATATTGTAATTAGTATCCGTTGAAAACCACATTCCTTTTAAACAGCAAAGATGTAAACCATAATGCACTCCGGGTTAATATCAGAATATCAGGAATTTCTTCATATTTCGTAAATAATTATAAAATTTTAAGTCCATTTTCTCCAAAAAGAATCCCATGGTTTAAAGCAATTTTCATAATTCATATATCCATCCACATTTGCACAATTACTAATCTGTTCTGATACAATAATCACAGTTGCCATACTTTCTTAACAATCCCCATAAAATTATTACAACGCATACCACAATATTCGGCGACAATGCTTTCAAATTTCTTAAACAATTCCTACTGTTTTCCAGCCGACATTTTGAAGCAATTTCCACAATTTATAGATTCAGAATAATTCACACACAATTACTAATCAATTCTTATAGCATAGTCACAGTTGTCACTATTTCTAAACAATTCTCGTAAAATTCTTACATTCCACATTTCACAGCTTCAGCGACAATTCTTTCAACCGTCTTAAACCATTCCTGCTGTTTTCACGGCCACTATTCCTTAAACAAATGCCTTAATTTGAAGCCAAGTTATAGATCCACAATAATCCACACAATTACCAATCCATTCTCATACCATAATCACAGTTGTCTCTATTTCTAAACAATTCTTGTACAATTCTTACAACCCACGTTTTACAGCTTCGATGGCAGTTCTTTCAAATGCTTTAAACAATTTCTGCTGTTTTTACGGCCGCTATTTCTAAAACAAATGCATTAATTGGAAGCCAATTTATAGATCCACAATAATCAACACAATTACCAATGCATTCGTATATCATAATCACAGTTGCCGCAATTTCTAAACAATTCTCATAAAATCCTTATAACCCACATTTCACAGTATTCAGTGGCAGTTCTTTCAAATGTCTTAAACAGTTATTGCTGTTTTCACGGCCCTTATTTCTAAAGCAAATGCCTTAATTTGAAGCCAATTTATAGATCCACAAAAATCCGCACAATTACCAATCCATTCTCATACTATAATCACAGTTGCCGCAATTTCTCAACAATTCTCATAAACTTCTTATAACCCATATTTCACATTATTCAGTGGCAGTTCTTTCAAATGCCTTAAAGAATTTCTACGTTTTTCAAGGACGCTGTTTCTTAAAAGAGTCCCATAATTCGAAAGAATTTTCACAATTTATAGATCCCCAATAATCCACAGAATTTCTAATCCATTCTCATACCACAGTTGCCACAATTGTTGAAGAGTTCTCATTAATTTCTTGCAACGCGTATCTCACAATATTCAGCGACAAAGTTTTCAAATTTCTTAAACAAGTCCTACTGTTTTCAGGGTTATTATTTTTTTAAATAATTATGCAATTTCAAGTAAGGTCCACAATTTACATATATTCGCAAACTATTCTCGTACAGTAAGCGCAGTTGTTACAATTTCTAAATAATCTTAAAATCTAATTCTTTCGAAGTTTATTATCTCAGAATATTAGGTGTCAAGTTTATAAGTTTTCTGAACAATGTTTAAAAAATTCTTACAGTTGATGTTTTCAGAAAATCTATTTTTCACAATATATATTTCTCGACAGCAATTCTTACAATTCCTAAACTATTCTCTTGTAGCAAGCAGAGCAGTCACAATTTCTAAAAAAGTGGACGCGACTGCCTCCCTGGACTTTCCCATACTGGAAACTGTTCATATCATCTTTATTCAACAGTAGAGTTATTTTCCTCAAAACGGTTGTTCAAGTGCTATCCTAAAACCTTGCCTCGTAACGAACAGACTTACAAGGCTTGTAAATAGTCCCGCCAAATATCTGCGGTGCCCCTTAATTTCCTTTTAATATGCAACCAGGCATACTTCATTCTCTACTATATACGTGATATTGTGACTGCAAATTGAGTTTGCTGTGATTTTATAACAGACAGACATTTTTTAAAAACCACTTTTTTGGATTCCTAGAGACCCCAAACGGATATTTCCGTTAAAATCTCGATTTCGAAAATTAAGTATTAAATACAAAATTTTGATAAATAATTTATAACTTGTTGTTGTAATACCGGTTAAAGAAATGAATGTAGCGCGACAGTATGGCAATGGTTCTGAACCAAAGTGCGCAGGGCTGTCCGTACCGCTAGGCCGTCGCGCGGTCTAACTAGTACCGATCGCTATTGCTACCGAGGTAAAATTTTCTAAGTCCCTGGAAATTATATTTTGTAGGGCATAAAAAATCGATTTTTTTATTTTCGCGGAAAAAGATTCTTTGGCGCAAACAAATAACAACCGTTAGAATAAAAAAAATATTTTTCTAAAAAAGAGGGGGAGGGGGCCGGTGCGCTTACATATATCCACGAGTGTAATATTTCTTTGCATATTCATATGCTCCATTACGTACTGAGCGATTCAGTGAAAACCCCAGCTTCCTATCTTTTTTCGTTTATTAATTAAAGGAGTTTGAAGTTTCAAACTTCCAAGCTTCGTAGAGGGCGCCACAGGAAAATTACGGAGTTCTTCAAAAAACATATCGATAGCCCCTTGCGAGGTCTGTCGACATATGAAGTTTAAAAAAATTCCTTGGAGCAGTTTTTGAGAAATAATTTTTTGAAAATTTCCAAAATTTTGAAAATTCGTAATTTAGGCCCCTTATAATTTTTCAAAAAAATTTTTTGTATCACCTCATTTTACCCGTCATATACTATTCAGAAAATAAAAATCATTTGAATCGATTCATCCGTTTTCGAGTAATTGGGCGTTAAACTCAAAATTTTCAAAAAATCATAGCGCCCTTCATTTTAAAGCTAGCGAGTTCGGCAAAAAACTAACAGATTTGTCTTATGACCCTCTATCGTTACCCGATAAAAGTTTCAAAATTGTAATCACGAAAAAAGTGATACCAAAAAAACATGCATAACTTCCGCTTCCGGTTTCGGATTTTTTTGAAAAGCTTATTATTTCGATGAATTTTCGATACACCCCCGAATTCCAAAGCGCATCAAAATCGGAGCAATACTTTCGGCTGTAGGAGCGTCACATACGTACGTACGTACGTACGTACGTACGTACGTACATACGTACATACGTACATACCCACCCACAGACAGACATTTTTTAAAAACCACTTTTTTGGGTTCCTAGGGACCCAAAACGGATATTTCCGTTAAAATCTCGATTTCGAAAATTTTCATGAATTCAATACTTACCCTATACCTATAAGGTATGGGAAAGTAAAAATCCTTATATAATTTTTACAAGGCAATATAATACAATATTCGGGTATTCTTCCAAATTTTAAACAACTCCTAAATTATTCCCCCGCTTACTTATGGTATACAAGATATTAAAAATTTCAGTATATAATATTATATTTTAAAAATTTAATTCATACGACTTCAGCAAAGAATTTTGACAAATATTTTCTATGAATCGTTGAATTAATTAGGTTTGAGAAACTACTTTACTGCCGTATTTTGGCAGCTGTAATAAATCAGAATTTTACGGTACTTCTATCAGATACGTCGGAACTTTTTAGCATCTAACGTTGGTTTTATATTTTTATGCAAATTTATTTTGATTTTATTTATATGCAATACACCTTCTCCAAAAGCTAAATAGTTGTGTTACTTTTTCTGTGTCTGTGTTAATATTATATTGATCACTATGGGAGAGTAGATCAATAACCCCCTTATGGGGGGGCCCTTGCCCAACAATGGGATGACGCGGGCTAACGAAAAGAAAAAAACACTGTACTATACTGCACTGTACTGTACCTTTTGGTTGGTTTTGAATACATTAATTTGTATATAAGGAAAATCAAAATCGTTCTATAATATAAGATCGCAACAATGTATTTCAAATTACTAGTAGTGTTACTTGATTTGGCACATACATATCGGGGCGGGGGGGGGGGCTATTTTGAAGGAAATTAGAAAATTGCAGTTCAAACAATCTTCATGTAACAAATTAAAAATGGAAATAAACAACAGCAAGTCTTTCAGGTCACAGATTTATCTGAGGTCATTCATTGTAAAACTGTTATTATTTGAATAGCAAAAATTTGTATGTCTGATATTTTCCACCCCCAATTCAGGAAACTTTTGTTAAAGCCGTTATTATTGATATTTTAGTCTATAAAATGCTCCATAAATCAATCAACAGTCTTTTCGACCAACTGCTGGGCACCGACCTCTTCCGTGCCAAATGTTTCTCCTCAGCGCTACGGTAGGAACACGGGGGACCTACAATTTAACATCGAATCCAAACAATAGAAATTCCAGAGAAAGTTTTTGGATCCCACGATTACAAACCGAATTTGGAAATTGTTTGCGGTAGGTTGCAATACTAGATTTGTGAGAGGGAGAGAGAGAGCGCGCGCAACTAGAGGAATCCACAAATATAAAAATAGAGGGTGCTCTATTTACAAAAGAGAGAAGTTGTAAAAGAATTAAACAATGTAACATTTTATAGGGAGTTAATAAAAAACTAGAATAATCATAGGAATGAAAAAAATATAAATATATACAATGTACAAGATGGGTTATTAAAAAAAAAACGATTCACCTCGTCAACGAAACATTTTCTTGCAAAAAATCTTACATCTTATTAGTTTTTAACGAAATCATCAAATGCTGTAGGTCGTATCCCACGGGTACAGTTACTAACAATAAGTTGACGACTTCACAACTGCTTCTAAACAATATTTATTTGTTAAGCTATATAATGCGAAGGGTTGGTAGCGTTTTATCAATGAAAATGTGCAAGTAATTAGAAATTGTGGGATTTTATTACCAAGAGCAGGTTTTATCAAAAAGTGGTATTGTTAAGAAAGTTTATAGGTGTATTAAAATGTAATACTCATGAAATGATTAATAATACTTTCCAAAAGTCTGTTTTTAAATTTCTGGCATCAAGCTTTATTCGTTCGATGTTTCTTTAAGTTAACTTGAAGCGGCGTCATATATATCTTCACGTAAATTTGACGGCTCCACTGTAGAAGCTAATGAGTGTATGAACATGACTCACTCTGTATAATAATAACGTGAAGTTCTGACCTGAAAATAGGAAAGGGGTAAGATATTGAACGCCGAATATAAAGTCCTTGTTTTTTGTAGCGCAACATGTCTCGAACAGTTTCCAGCATGCAATATTAATGGTCTTTCGCCCTGTATAATAAGTCCACGTGATCGATTCCATTAAAATGTAGTTACCGAAACCGAAACGATCATCTCCACGACATTTAGACTGGTGTCGCGGGCTTCCCACACTTTTTTTGCACACTTCAATCCGGATAGGCTTTTTCGAAGCTTTTCTTGTGCTATTTACTTAAGCTGTTGTAAGCTTACATTACATCAAGTGGGGGATGCATAAAACTAATACAAACACATGTTGTCCCATCCTATTACGTCAATCGGAGACGAGTATCGCCAAAAACGACTCGGCGGGTTGTTGCCATTGAGTTTGCCATGCAAATCGCATTTTGGTATACGCTATGCGAGTTTGCACTTCTGTTAGGTTTGGCGACCATATATGGAGTTGTTTGTATACTAACAAAAAGTTCGCGGTTCCGGTGTGATGATCACACACGCAACTCGGAAAAACGTGTAATGACGGGCGCTTTGTTTCTGTTCTTGTACACCGACGTGTTAACTGTTAGTATGTAGTTTAAGGTGCTTACCTGGCGGAACCAACGATGTGCTATTTGTTCTCGTATCAAAGGTTAACGCGGAGATGATATCACTTTACAGTTGGTCTGGGAAAGTAGACGTCATGGCTTTAAATTTGTTGTTTTTATTAGTTATCTAATACTGCTGCTAGGGCTTAACACCGACACCAAATGATCATATTCCCGCTACACTCGTTAACTGTATACATTTACATAGCGGAGATTATTTTTCTGCACTAACCGTAAGCACAATGTGACGGGGTCGAATGCAAAAATTTGGAAATATTTACATCTATGATGGAAAAGAAGAATGGAAATCTATTAACAATATTCGGTTCTTTATATTTACCTAAAATGTATACAGGGTGTCCCAAAACGTACTGGCCATATTTTAAAGGTGAATTCCAGAACTTATTTAGAGTCGAAAAGTCCATATAAACATATGTCCTAAACATAACCGTTAACGAGTTATTGTTTATTTCATAATTTATGTGGCTAAAATTTTAGTTCAACCATTTTTATGAAATAAATCTTTTTTTAATACATTTTTATTATTTTATTTACAAGAAATGTTCAAAATTATCTCCATTCTGTGCGATACACAAAGCCGCACGTCGCAGAAGAGCTCGCTGCGTTTTTAATATGGTTGCTGGGTTATTCCTAATAATGTCGGCAGCCTGCTGTATTCTTTGGCGTAATTCTTCTACCGTGTGCACTTCAGTTACATAAACAATATGTTTCATGTATCCGCAAAGATAAAAATCTAATGGAGTCAGGTCCGGCGAACGCGGTGGCCATATTACGGGTCCTCCTACACCAATCCATCTTCCGGAAAATGTGCGTTAAGCCAAGCTGTAACACGAAGACATTGATGTGTTGGTGCCCCATCGTGTTAATACCACATTGCATGTCTAATATTTCATGGCAGATCTTCCAGTAATAAGGATAATAAAGAGTTTTCTAGAAAATATTCGTAAGTCGCCATTCAAGCGGTGTGGCTGTTCAAATGGTCCAATCAGACGATCATTAAGAATACCAGCTATGAAGCGAGCACTTTTTATTATTGTCCAAACCTGGTTTCTACGTATTCCAGTACGTAATGCAATTCTTCGCACACTTAAAGACGGATGTTCTTGTAATAAATCAAGAACTTGTTCATCATCGTTTATGGGTCTACGCACAACACCTTCGCCGGCTGCATGTCTTGCATTGAAAGTGCCATGTTCCCTCAGCTGAAAATGTGATTTAAAGAAAACTGCTCGTGTAGACAGTCTTCTATTGAGATATCTTCTACTCTATGCTTGTTGTGCTGCTAAAGCATTTCCAGCACACAGACCGTATAAATAATGAATATTTACATATTCTTCATCTGAAAATATCATTGGTATTATGAATCATTTGTAAATTACGATGGGAATAAAGATACAAAGAAGAAGCCACAAGCCACCCTGTATGGAAATACCTACGTATTTAGTGTTAGGCAACCGTAAAATTTAGTTAAGGCATAGATTTGTATTTTTTTTAATTAAAGCCACTTCACATTCTGCCTTTTAAGATATTTTACACATCAACAATTAGTCCATTTTGGTATAAATAAGACTACTGGAATTTTAAACACATATACCAAAAGAAATTCATAAATATGTAGATACTTATATGTACAGGGTGTTTAAAAGGCTCTTAGTTTATCCACGTTTACCTCACACCGCCTCAACACTGCCCAGGCTGTACAAACGAGGATCACTATAATGAACAAATGAATACTACTCACCGAACCCACCAGAAAAGTCCTAATTTTCATACATATGTCGGCAAACCAACTGTTTCGCAGATAGAGGCGATTTTGATTTTTTGATCAATAAACTGCATAGGAGGCTTTTCGTCTTTATGAAAAAGAAAATTTAAGTTACTAGTACTTGTTTACTGTCCAGTGTACACACTTGTATCCCGTACCACATCCAACGGGTACAAGCCCTTACTATTTCTGATTGTGCTTCTACAATGGTGTTTTTTAGATTCACATTGAGAAAAGTTGCGGACAATCCAAACTTTGCTGCCAATATTTTAATTGCTGATGAAGCTAGTATTACGAATTACTGTATAAATATATCTGTATAATAGTCATGTTTGTGCAGACAAAAATCCTTAAGCTGTCGACTGAACACAATCAGCATCGCTTTTCGTTAAATGTTTGGCTGGGTATTTTGGAAAACCGTCTGATATAAGGAAGGTATTTTTACCAAATCGTTTAACTGGTGAACTGTATCTTTTGCTTCTTGAACGACATTTTATACCCAATATTGAAAGATGTGCCCCTGAATGATAGGGTTCATGCACGATGGGGCACCTCCACATTTTTCAATCAGTGTTGGAGAATTTCTATAACCTATAACGACAAATGAAGGATTTAATTGCAGGACCATCTAGATACCTACCCCGATTTTAACTTACTAGGCCTTCGTATTTGGGCAAATATTATATTTATTTACCTGTTAGTGCCTTCACTGTTCGTTTTTTCACAATAATGTTGTTTACTTATTATTAGCAAATCACATCTATCTCTGAAACAGTTATTTGTTGCTTAAGACTTTTTTGTTTGGTTTGATACCATGCGTGGGTAAATTACCCGACCATTTTAAAACCTTGTATAATGACATAAACGAAATTCAAAAATATTGGCAAACCTTTTTTTACTTCTAGTACAGTTTCTGGTGGTTGCTGTTTGTCAATCACTGACATAATAGAACGTAGAATGTGTAAAAAGATCAATTATCTCTTTGAACTTGTTGATCGCGTACATGTTCTTGTAATTGATAAGAGTTTTAATGATTGACCCCTGACAGTGACATAATAGAGATTTTTTTTGAAATTTAGTCTGACTGTGGTTCAGAAGTATGTAACCTTCAAACCCATGATGGAAAAAACATAATTTATTGGCAGCAGCTATTCATTATCGTCTACTTTCACAAATTATGGAAAAAGGTTCAGATTTGCTCAGTGATTGGAAATCACTGGTATACGTTTATGACCTCACCCTCAATAGTGTTCTAAACCTAAAAATTACGTTCCTCCACCTCTTCCTACAAACTGTATAAATAATTTATCTATCTCCTTTGTATTAGTCTGATGGTCAGGTTAGAAAGAGTTTAAGTAATTTTTTTAAATCTTGTTTCTGCTGTCTCAGTCGTGCTCAAACTTTTTGTTGCAACGCCCGAATCGTTTGATTCTTTTGCCCTTGTATGGATCTAGAACAACGGATTCTGCCATTCATCTCGGTCTATGACCTGTTTAAATGTCTGTGTTTATTTTAGTTGCACTATGTACGCAAAAACATAAAACTGAAAAAAACCTAATTTGAATTGATTGCCCGGAAGAGAGATCTCTTAAATTCGGCGAGATGCATTAACTACAAGCGTTAATTGGAATAAAAATAAAAAAGTCCTAAAAGTCCGCTCGTTTAAATCAGAACGGCCATTATAAAGTTCTTGGTATCATGAAGAGGTTTTACATGCAAATATGTCGCTTCGTAGAAGGCCGGGTTTGTCTATAAACAAGACTATCATCTCCTTCCTCCAACATTTTCATGTACACGCTATCATATCCGCTTGTGCTTCACATAAATCACATAAGAACAGGTGGTACCATAGAAAAAAGTGTGTAGTATGGTTAAGAGATGTGTTCTTGCGCCTTTACACTAGTTTGTTGTTGCCTTATTTGGGTAATTTATGTTTACATGTAGTGGCTGTACAAGAGTAATTGGTGAACGTGACTGTAAACAGTTCATAACGTTTTTGATATTTAGGATAAAATATGATAATCGGTAAATGCTTCATTTATTATTCTGATAGAATCTTTACTGTTATTAAGGAACTAACATTAATTTACTTTCCAGTATCGTTTACTTTTAGTCCCTCGTGACTATCCTATTTTTCCCATGTTTTTGGTTAACAGTCACCCCACTTTACTACCTCCATTTTGACTAGCGTTACATATCTACCATTCTACCACTTCCAACTCCGACTACCCTACCAGCCCTCCAATCTTCCCACTCCGACGTTCTCAGTCGTACACTTTCCCCGCTTGTGCAACTCTCACTTCTTCCATCCTCCACTCCTACCATTCTCCCATTCCTACACTTTGGCACTTCAACAACCCTCACTCCTACTACTTCTCCCTACTTTGCAAGCCTTGCATTCCTATAATCCTTATACTCATGCAAATCTTCCCCTTCTACCAAACCACTTTGCCTTCTACATTCCTTCTTGCAGCTTCCTTTTCCGTTCCACTCTCCAACTCTTACAACTGCCACCACCGTCTATTTTCTACCGTCTTTTACTTTTATCACCTTCTCCTCTCCATCTTTGTTATACTACTGTTTATTTCTTCCACATACCACATCGCATACATTCAGTGTCATCCTCATTTCTTCTCCAGACCTCATCGTCTCCACCCTGTCTTTCATTTTGTCCCTTGATTTCCATCTCTTATTCTCTCCCCTCCTCTTAACTATTCTTCTGAAATTCTATCTCCTATTTATTTCTTTCTTTATCCTTTCCATTTACTTTTCATTCTGCTAATTTTTTTTGCTTCCACAGTCGAAATGTCTGTGTCAATTTTTTGGTCTTCGGTAGGTCTTCTCTCCTATGTCTGTGGTGCGCGTTTTAAAGTACTCCAGACGTAGAGGACCTACAGATTAACCTGGGCTCCGAACCACGGGAAGTGGAAACACTTCTGCTCTGAAGAATTGATTGTTAGGCTTCTTATTATAAGCTCTGGTAATTATCCTGCCAATGTATGATTACCAAAAACACGTTCGTAATTCCATTATAACTGTAACCGTAAAAATAATATCTCTTTAAATGCGAAAAATCTTGAAATGAACTAATTTTTCAACTATTTATTTTTCTAGTTGTAGGACGAACTTCCGCTGTAGTTTTGTGTGAATATTATGACAGACACGCGTAGATACATCTTGTTATGATTGCATAAATATTATATAATATCTTTATTGATGCTGCGATTAATTAAATTAGAGAATTCATAAAAACCTGGCAAGTACAACCAGTTTCGAACACACTCCAAAAATAGAACTCTTCGAGCAGGTAATTCTTCAACCTGTCGGCGCGAGTTCAAGTTTCAATTGGTACAATTTTTAGCAAACCAGTCGCCCTAATTGAAGCTTGAATTGGAGTAATTTAATACCAGAAATTAATTTAAGAAAGGTGGTCCTAATTTTATGCGACATTCATATATTTTGTCTTGTAGTAATTATACCGAAATGGTTTAAGATTTCCGTTTGTTTTTAGGTTAGGTTTTGACAGACGAATTTCCTAATTATTTTAAGAAATCCGGAGAGTTTCTTCAGTTAAAGAAATATATGCATTTGTTGTTTAAGACATTTTGAAGTTCTTCTTTATTTCTTTCTTTTTCCCTAAAATATTTTGCTTAGGTTTTTGCATTTTTTTCTTATTTCCAGAAGGTTTTTACAAATTTGCCAAAGAAGCCTGGCTCTGCTTATACGAGAAATCTACTTTACTCTCAGGCTTATTCCTACGCCCATTTATATTCAGACCACATTGCTCTATGGAACGATAAAGTGCAAGATTTGATATTCCCTTTGTCTCGACCGCCTCGGCGGCCTTTCTTCTGAAATAAAACAGGCACGTTTCTAACATGCATCAAGTGCATAACTCCTGGCAAATCTCCCATGTAAATTTCAGCCTGCAAAGCCCGGCAAAAGCTTAAGGGCGGCTCTGTTAAGTGTTCGGTGTTAAGAATCGATCACACATGGTCGAGTGTAGTGTTTTGGGACTGCGTTAATTTGAGACGGTTTGGTGTAAAAACACCGCCAAAGCCCATCGTAAATTTAAACAGATCGGTTACAAATCCGGCGCCGTTTAGGCATTTCTCGAACACGGAAAGGAACAAAGATGGAGCAATTCCCATAAGGATAATATCGAAAGCATTTCAATTTTAAATATGACTTTGTTTTCGTAATATACCAAGTTTCATCCAATTCGAATTAGGAACACACTTGAACAAATTTTAGGAATTTGTGAAAACACCCCAGGAAAAATATGGGAGATTTTTAATATTCAATTTCGATTTGCGCTCCTTTTTATGGTATCTCTTTGGAAATTGAAGTCAAATCGAATTACTCCATCCGGAAGTGTTACGAAAAGGAATCAAACTTTGGAACTCCTAGAGAAGACCAAGAAAAATGGTAATATCGAAAGCATTTCAATTTTAAATATGACTTTGTTTTCGTAATATAACAAGTTTCATCCAAATCGAATTAGGAACACACTTGAGCAAATTTTTGGGGATTTGTGAAAACACCCTAGGAAAAATATGGGAGATTTAATATTCAATTTCGATTTGGCTCCTTTTTATGGCATCTGCTTGGAAATTGAAGTCAAATGGAATTACCCCATCCGGAAGTGTTACGAAAAGGAATCAAACTTTGGAACTCCTAGAGAAGACCAAGAAAAATGGTAATATCGAAAGCACTTTAATTTTAAATATGACTCTGTTTGCGTAATGTAACAAGTTTCATCCAAATCGAATTAGGAACACACTTGAACAAATTTTAGGAATTTATGAAAACACCCCAGGAAAAATATAGGAGATTTTTAATATTCAATTTAGATTTGCGCTCCTTTTTATGGTATCTGCTTGGAAATTGAATTCAAATCGAATTACCCCATCCAGAAGTGTTACGAAAAGGAATCAAACCCTGGAACTCCTAGAGAAGACCAAGGGGTAGTTGGAAGAAAAATGGTAAGTTTTAGATAAAAAAATGTCTAAAAACCATTTAATCAGGCCCTGGAAACGGCAACGGGTAGGTGTCGAACGAATCAAAATTAAATATCGGGAGTCGTTGCACGAAATGTGGGTTGCGTTTCCAAAGGGGACGTGACTGATTCACGAGAACCGGATTCTATAAATCCCGTTGTTACCTAGCCATGCATGAAATTTTTGATACATCATCGTTATCATTTAGTTGAGATGAGAAATTAAACAAACTCGCGTCTGACTCATGTAATGAGGAAGCGAAGTGAATTGTGAGCTTTATTAGCCGATTGCAGCTGCGCCGGAATGGCTCAGTATAATCGAAGTACACCTCCGCGAAGAAGATTAAATTAATATAAATCGATCAAATAAATGGTGCGGGGAACGCTTTCAAAGAATTCCGACAGCAACTAATACGTGCTTTTATTATCGGAAAAAATGAATTTAATGGACGATGCAAAATTGAATAATCAGGCCAGCATGGAAGAATATTGGAGATTAGAAATAAATTCAGACCCGGAATTTAACAATTTGCTATGGAAGAATCGAGATTTAAATTCGTTTCGTAATAATAAACAAATCATTGCCGTAGAATACGAAACGCAAATTCTTTTTCTAATTCGTTTGAGTAAACATCCGCTTGTTCTAACCCCAAATCCATTTCTTCTAACCCCAAATCCATTTCCTATAATCCCACCTGCTCATATATTCATTCAATTCTTACCTTCTGGTTTGTAACGTTCCTCCTTCCCATACATGTGTTTCTTCCTATTGGTTTTTGGCTCTTACTATCCATGCATTTCTTCGTATCTCTTTTTCCTAATTTCGTTAATCTGCTACCACTCATTACAGTGGTTACTCCACCGCATATCTTCTCTCAAATTCAGTCGGTTCGTACCATCACTTTTTTTTTGTTGGGTCTGTATTATGCTAACCTCAGTTTTCTCCTACCGTCACTTTTTACTGGCTCTTAATCCTTCTGATAATATCATGGTCCTCTGATCTTGTTAATCATTTACCACTCACTACAAGCCTACTGTCCTATTGTGAACTTCTCACAGACGATACCATTTCCACAATCCAATCCGCTGCTACTCCTTCCAATAAATTCGTCTTTTCTTAACCGGAATCCACTGTTTCCTACCACCATCCTTTTCTAGTTCTCATTCCCACGGAGCCCTCATCTCTAAGTTTATTAACTATTAAGTCTGCTACTCACTACAGTCTTAATCTCCTATTCCTGCTTTCTGATTTACTCAACACTCTCCTACTTCGAATCCATTGCAGCCTTCACTCCTTCCCATGAATCGGTCTTACTTTATCCTCAACCTCATTATTTACCGCTCCGTTCTTACGCTAAATACTCCCACCGTCCCTTTCTTACTCTGATTCCTTTCACCACTTCTTTCCTGTTCTATGTCCTTCTACTTTTTTCCGACTTGTATTTTTTACCCAAACCTTTTCTCACTCTCACTCTTTTCCGTGCACCTACCTATCAATAATCTAGTTTATCTTCTACCATTTATTTCACTTTCGTTGCTGCAATAGATTCAATTCGGCCATTCCCCCACTTCTTCTCATAAATATATATTGCCTTAATCACACTATTCACCTAGGAAGCCACACTTCCTTAATTTAGTAATTCTACTAACCTTCTTATTTCTCTTTTACCCCTACTGATTTTATTTTATCTTTATCTTTCCATAACTCGACTCATAATCCTAATTGCCTTACTTCCTCTCCTATTCCCATCTTCTCACAGATTTAACGATCGTATGTTACCCTCTTCTCTCACTATATTCTCACACTTCCCTCTCTTAATCTTAATATTCTAGTTTTATATTTCCACTCATTTTCAGAAAACCACCTTTCACCAACTTCACGTAGTTTCTTCTGGTCACTACCTTTACTCTTACTACTTTCCAATCCTAACCACTCTCCTATTCCCGTCTTCTCATAGAGTTATCAATCATCTACTACTGTTTACTTTTCCATTTCTCGTTTCTCACCGAGCTCTCAGACTCGTCTCTCCTAATCTTAATACTCTCGTCTTCTAGGTTCACTCATTTTCCTAGATTTATATCTCCCTAACCTAACTTATAATTCGAATTCTCTTAGTCCATCTTCTATTACCACCTTCTCACAGATGTGTCTGTCGTCTGTTATTCTATCAGTCAGTGTTTTCGAAACCCCTTTTCTTTCGTTTCCTACATTATTTTTCCACCATGTTCTCACACTTCCCTTTCCTACTCTTAATATTTTCGTCTTATATCTGCACTCATTTTTAGAACACCATCTCTCACCAACCTCCCCCATTTTCTACTACTAACTACCTTTACTCTTAGTCTTTTTCATTCACAACCCTTCTCCCATTGCTATCTTCTCTACTACCGTCACTGTTTTGTTTTCCATTTCTCTTCTCGCACCAAGCCATCAGACTTCTCTCTCCCAATCGTAATATCTCTTCTTCTACCATCACTCATTCTTACAAATTCATCTCTTCCTAATCCCAATCACAAATTTTCTCTCACTACTCCTCGTACTTCCACTTCTTATTAATCCGTACTCTTTGCCTACTATCTTCTCGTTAATTTACGGATCGTCTGCTACGCCGGTGATGCTGGTCGCTCAGTTGGTAGAGCGCTTGCGTTCTGAGTAAAACTTCGATTCTGGCTTGGGTTCGAAACCTAAGAAGAACTACGCAGATTTATAAAAATCTTATCTGCAACCCACCACACACAATTTCCGAATTCGGCTTGCAACCGTGGTATCTTAATGCTAAAAACCTTCTCTGGAATTTCTGTCGTTCGGATTCGACGTTAAACTGTAGGTCCCCCGTGTTTCTACCTTAGCGCTGAGAGGAGAAACACGTGGCAGAGAAGAGGCCGATGTCCAGCAGTGGGACAAAAAGACTGTCGATGTCTGCTACCCTTTGTATCTGATTTCTTACCTCCGCTTCTCGTCTAATCCCACACTTTTCGAAATCTTGGGCCTATATTGAATTAATAAATCGAGCTTTTTGTCATGTCATTCCAATACTAACTGTTTTGAATTCCGCTTAGTTTACATATTTTGCAATTAGGAAGAAGATGAAGATGTGTAATATCAAAATTGGGAAAATTAATTTTAAAATAGCGTAAGCAGCATTATCAGTTAGTTATGGGGCTTTTTAGTAGACTTCTTTATTTCTGGTCCATGCTGTACATTACACCTACGGAAATGTTGTTTAACAATTTGTTGCCTGTAATATTTGTAAATGATGTAATTTAATTTAATTCTTGGGCCAGTGAGCTATGTAGCAATTAAATCCTTATAAGGAGCTGACGTCACGGTATTAATTATTATGAAATAAAGTCAAGAACAGGAATTGAACTTTTATTCGGATTCAATGTCGGCTCGCTTTAACTTTTGAACATTTATATATAAAAACAAATTGTAAATTGCAGAATATACCGGGACTCTATTAGCTGTAAATTACTTTAATTATTGTTTTCTGCTTTAATTGTGATTACGTAATTCGTCTTATTTTAAAAAGCGCGTTTTTGTTCTAAAGTATTCAAGCAGTTGTTAATAAATACCATTCGTGAATTTTAACAAACGAGCCGACAGCTGCTGAAGTACTTCCGTTAAATGATATACATTTTTTAAATTTAATTATTTATATGTTATTGTAGATTCTAAATGGTTTAATTAATTCAATAGTTTTTACATTTAGATTTCATTACGTATACTTACTTTTTCGGAACTTACTGCGCATAGAAAAATTAACTCCAACTAGAGCCAAATAACAACATTTGTATTAATGATACTATTTGGAAAGCCGAAATGCGGAAACCATGGCGGAAACGTTGTTAGCAATAATGGAATTTTTGAGTTTAATTCATCCCTCGGGAAAACCTGGCATATATTTTTTTAATTGCCTCTTTCTCCTTGTCCGCTGTACGTTATTGGTATAACAAAGTAAAGCTTTAATAAAATCTCCCCGGAGAAAAAATGAAATTATACCGCATTTCGTTCGCAGTTTCAGGAAACGAATAAAATTGACCGTGCCCAAGATTCTAACTGTGCAGATATCGATTTGCTATTTATCATTATCGCAGTCGAATGATGGCCGCGGAAAAATGTGGGCAATCGGTAGTCACGGTCTGTAATCATGCATTGATGTAGAGCTGCAATTTATTATAAATTGCAATCATAAATTAAACTCGTAAAGATTTCGGAATTGCAAAAACGCATCCAGTGACGTATTTCAGAATTGCGCGGCATGTTCTTATGGAATTGTCGATAAATCAAGCGCAATGTAATCTACAACTGATGTAAAAAGAAAACTGTATAGTCAGCATTAAAATGGAGCTTATTTAAATAGATTGGCAAGTTGGTCAAATGAATTGGTTTAGATGTGAAACCTTGTGTTAATTTCAGAGATCAGAGTAAGCCGGAACTCTCCGGAACGCCCTTCCAGTAAAAGCTTTGGAAACAGAACTCCGGTTGAAAATCACCAGACAATAAAGAAAAATAATAGGATATTTTTCATAAACAATCTACAATAAAAAAATTAAACCAAAATAAACATAAAATGATTTCTCATTAAAATTTGAGCTACCAGTTCAACGATGGATAGCGGACGGCGGGAGGTAGAAGCACGGTCAACACTTGTCACTACGCCACAAGCTTGTATTTCGTTTTTTAAACGATTAGCAAATTACGTTCCGGCAAGACATTTTTTCTACTTCAACCCCTGGTTAATTCTCTGACAAAAGGACTCTGAAGTGCTTAACAGTTCACTATCTTATCATGATTACCTCCAATTAAAAATGCAATTCCTGAAACGGTTTACAATTATTATTACGTTAGAACGATAGTAATCTTTAATGGTTTTTAAAATGATGTAATAACATAGATTGATTAGGTACTGTGCGTAAACCTCGTCAGCAGGTACACCAGATGGACAATATGCGTAAAATGGATATGTGCAACTAATTGTGTCAATGAAATCCCACACAATTCGATAACGCTGTAATTGCTTCGTATTCAATACCGGCAGTTTTGGTTCATGCAATGATTGCTAGATTTTTATCTAAGAGAAATTATACGAGCTCGATTAACGTTCTAGTCTGAAGGAATTGAAAATAGTAGACAAACTTCAACTTCTGTGTCTTTTTTTGTTCTTGCTATAAGGGAAAGACATTTCTTACGTATGTTCTAATTAAATGCTACAACCGTCTCCAACTTTTTTGATTTACGTTTAGATTCCGGAACAAAACATATAAATTCAGTTTTTTATTTTTAAAGTAAATGTTAGTTCAACCCCGAAGAACAATTAAAGTTACGAATTTTAAAAATGTGTCGACGTCCATTATTTCCAGCGACTGATATTCTATTACTTATACTTGTTTGTATGATAACGAATATAACCTATAATATTAAATATTTAAATGATCTTGTATGTGATTTGTTATGTCCAGAACCACCTTTCTCGAAATTTAGATTCATAACACCGGATTTTTGTTATCAAACACCTATTTAATACAAACCACTAATCACGTGATCACCGCAAGCGGACACCGCTTTAATATTACCGTAACAATTTCCCTAACAAAATCTGCCCTTGCAATGTGCTCCCTCCTGCACGTTATAATAATACACACAAAAGAGGCAGCAAATAAGGGTCACGTGTTGAAAAACTATGACGTTTTACGTCTTGGAATCCTTTTAGACTAAAGTTTAAATTGAACTATTATTGTGCAATCGCTCAACTATTATATCAACTTAGTTAATACGATTTTTGTAGTGCGAAGGTGTAGTACATAGACTATTTCTAAAATTTGAAAAGTAGTCTATAACGTTATTTCAACTTTTCGACAGTAGAGTGGTGTTAGTCCTGTTTAAATTTTAGAGTATAATTTAATATTAATTTTACTTCTCATTTTTGAGGCATCTATTCCAATTTTTACCCGATCTATAGCTGTTAGCTACCTCTTCTGCTTAAAATACTGCAAATTTGTATATAAATGGGATACGAGGTATATTTTTAATGTTTTATAAAATTGGGAATTAAATTGCAACTGCCATGGTTGTAAACATCAACATCTTTGATGATTCAAACAACTTGAATTACCAAAATAATTTTTAGTCCTACAGCGTTATAGGTAATATATACGAGGGCTGCCTTTTAAGTTTTTACAAACGACCACTAGGTGGCGCTTTTGAGATGTTTCATTACTATTTACGTAAAATTTGAAATTTGTTATTTGTGAAAACAGTGGCAGCTTAGAAATTAACCGAGTAGTTGGTTTACAGTGAGCGTTTAAACAAAGCAATTTTGTGAAAAAATGGGAATTTTACGTGAAGGTTTTCGTTGGATGATTTTTTACGATTTTAGTAGAGGCCTAACTCAACAACAATGCATAGAATTGCTTCGTTCAACTTTTGGTAATGAAGCACCATCAGAAAAGACTGTTTACAATTGGTTTGCAGAATTTCGTCGTTCGTTCGTCAGTGATAAATTTCGTGAAGGTCGGCCAAAATCGGTTATTATTCCAAAAAACATCGATTCTGTGCGCAACATGATCGAAGAAGATCGGCGTGTAACTTACAGTAAGATAGAGGCATCCTTAGATATATCGAAGACTGCAGTAGATTCGGTTTTGCACGAACATTTAGTTGTGAAATAATATGTTCCCGATAGATTCCGCATAATTTGATCAAAGCTCAAAAAAAGGCTCGTTTTAATTGGTGTAAGGAAATGCTCAAAAAATTCGACCGAGGAACTTCAAAATCCGTATACAACATCGTAACAGGTGACGGAACTTGGATATATTCGTATGAACCGGAAACTAAGCAACAATCCACTGTTTGGGTGGTCGAAGATGAACCGAATCCCACAAAAGTTGTTCGTTCACGAAGCACTTCCAAGAAAATGATCGCTTGTTTCTTCGGTTGTACTGGACATGTCGCAATCATTCCTTTAGACTTTAGAGGATGGAAGAACAGTTAACGCTGAATGGTATACAACAATTTGTTTGCCAGAAGTCATCTACTAAATCACGAAAAACCGAAAACGTGGCATTATTCTTCATCATGACAGTGCCAGCTCTCATACAGCACGTCAAACAATTGATTATTTGAAGGAGAAAAACATCGAATTAATGTCTCATTGCCCGTATTCACCTGATTTAGCGCCTAACGACTTCTTTGTGTTCCCGAATGTCAAACAAAAAATTCGTGGACAGCAATTTTCATCACCCCAAGAAGCCGTTGAAGCCTTCAAGCCTTTAAAGTGGAAAAAATGTTGCGAGAATTAGTTTTAACGCATGCATAAATGTATAAATCTTAAAGGCCAATATTTTGAAAAGCGATAATATAGTTTGTTAAAAAAATTTTTTCCTTCTTAGTTTTTGTAAAAGCTCAAAAAGCTGCCCTCGTGTTATGTACTAATTTATATGTTATATACAAAATCAGATATTTCATTAAGTTCACCATTTTTTTCTATGCAAGAAACGAGAAAAATTCTGTTTTGTGTTAAAACGACAAGCATTTTGAAGTGCTAGTCCACAGTTCACATGAACATGGTAACTTGAGGAATGCAAATGTTAGCAATGTGTGTTTGGAGTCAGTTTGAAAGATTGCATCTGGAATTCTTCCTCGAAGTCATTAGTCGTTTTGTCGCGGTAGCAACTGCGACGACCGCATAACTTTTGTGAAAGAGTCGACATGCACTTCTGCTTGTCCGTCAACGAAGTTATGACAGGAAGAATTATTACAAGATCTCTGATCAAGGCGTAACTGTCGTTCTCACGGCCAGCTTCCTTCTATTTCTTATTGTGTTTTTCCTATCTGTATCATCTTGAATCGGTGGGCGACGTAAATTTAAAAGTATTTCCCGATAAGAAAATTTTTAGAATAAATTTATAGCCCTCCTCTTTCTCCCGGGTTCTACATCTTAAATGATATTAACAACAACTAATATCCATAAACTGAGTATTAGACAAATTCCAAGAACGGGAGACACTACAATAATTAGGGTTTAGTGGTGTAATTCCGGGCATGATAGTCAACTTCTATTGCTAATTGCTTCTTGAAATGCCCGTGATAACTCAATTCAATAGCTAATAGTAATATATAAAACATGTTCCTATACTTCCTGAGCACTTCATGCAATTCTTCCGCACTTTTCCACGTTTTTCACGGTATTTCCCGAGATACATTATTATTTTTTATTTTAAGTTATGCTCGAACGCCACGTAGGGTATTATTTACTGTAATATTGCTGCATATTTCATGCGTATTTCCTTATAGTATAAGTTACTAGTATTTATGGTAAATATGGAGATTTCGTATAAGTAACGCAATAAAAATGGTAAATTATTACTTTTTTCTATTACGGTCTAAAAATGTTCCGGACTAGTTTACTTAGTTTCTTGTATATTCTGTAATTCTTGAGTACTTCCCATATTTACTATACCCTGAACATTTTCCGCTCTTTAATAATAATCCGTAGGTATTTCCCATAATTTTTGAGTATTTTCCGTATTTTTTTCTAAAGAATTTCTCCTCTGCCTGAGAAATATTCTTCATTCTTCGGTAATTCGTATGTACATTTCGTATTTTTCCGTAATTCGTGAATATTTCTGGTATTAATTTTCCTGTATTTCGTGGAATTCTTGAGTGTTTTCTCTATTTATTTTTACTGAGTTTCTCCTGTGCTTCATCAATATTCTTCATGTTTTCTTTGTCATACGTATACCTTTTTATTTTTCAATCTTATGTAATTTGTACGTATATTTATAATTTTTCCGTAATTTGTGAGTATTTCTGGTATTCTGTATTTTTTCTACTGAATTTCTCTTGTACCTCATCAATATTGTTTATGTTTCTGTAATTCATACGTATATTTCTTATTTTCCCGCCGTTTATGTAATTGGAGAATGGAGAATTTCTGGTATTTTCTTGTTCTTGTTTTTGAATTCCCAAGTATTTCTCATAATTCTCGAGTGTTTCTCATAATTTTCCTATAATATTTTTCATTATTCTGTAATTCATACATATATTTCTTATTTTTTGTAATGCATGAGTATTTCTGGTATTCTGTATTTTTTTCTACTGAATTTCTTCTGTGCATCATAAATA
>JABXWE010024577.1:0-43430 GCA_014611495.1 Limonius californicus | reverse complement strand
GTAAAATTTATAAACTAAAATTAAAATAACAATTACATCACTTCAAATAAATTAGTTTCCTAAAACGTGTTTTCCTCGATTTAAAATTTACCAAGAGCTCAGAATCTCCTAAACAGTTAAATAATTAAACCTATGAAATTATTCTTTTCCTTTATATACTTCCGGTAATACATAAGATTGAGGTACTTATTTTGCACATTTTTTTCGCATTTACTACTTTAATTAAAACAGGACCCCCACTACAGCTTTGCAATTATTACCATTTTTAAGTACCCCTGCTATATCTTGATAAGGTATGAACAGCTGTTGTCTTATAAAATAAGACTTTATTTGAAATGATTTTATAGTAGAAAGAAATAAATTACCTAGGATATTTCGTGGGTTGAAATTTTCCTGTAAATCTTCAGATATATTTATCGATAACCTTCGCACTGCGTTAGTTTAAGTCAACAAACAAACATTAATCACAGGATATCCTTGGTTGCTTATACGTAACTAAGAGCAAAGAGCAAACTGACCCTGAGTCGCGGTTTTTCGCTTTCGGTTTTCTAAATTCCCTCATACCTTAAACAACCCCTTTACAGGTATCATTGTAGTTTTATTACACCTGAAAGATTTCACTTTCTAAAACGAGATTGGTCCTTTTTTATCTCTTCTCTAAGCAAGAGTTAATTTATGTATAACCCTACCCTTGTTAAATTTTATGGGTCCGAGGCTTGTGTTGTAAGAATATTTGGGTACAATGACCGATTTCTTCAGTAGTTTTTTCTTCTGAATACTACTTGCCACTAGGAAGATGTCAGTATCGTTTCGAACTTGGTCAGTTATAGTGAAATCCATGTGTGTCATGTAGACATTTTTCTTATTGGTATTTACGAGATACTGCGAGAATTTTCATTGCGTGTGAGAAAGTATCGGTTTTGATTAGTGTTAAGCATCGACGAGCACTTGAAACTCACTCTGGCACAGGTAGGTCATAAAATGGACGTAAAAGAAAATTTTATTAGAATTTTTCACATTTCCTTTTATTCCTGATTTGTTATGCGTTTTCACCGTCAACGAACGACCTTCACTGCAGTAAACAGCAGTTAACGGGCGCGTGTCGTTGCCTCGCTATAAAATCATGTTTTATGTGTACGTTACATCATGTCGTGTCGTGACCCACTTCTCCAAGACACTAGACTACACACAAAAAGAACGTTTAAAAAATATGGTTCATTTTAGCTGTTTCTTCGTGGGACGGTAATAATATACATGCAAACAAACATAAACATTTACTATCATCCAAAAAATTACATTTGATTCTAACAAGAAATACCATAAACATATCGGACTACTATTTACAAGAACAGCAAGACAGTTCCCTAATTAGCAACATTTTGGTATGCATTATTTGTGAATATTATTCTAGTTATTATAATTGTTTATAGTATTTTCCCTATTAATAGTTTAATTGCAATTTTTCTAAAACCTAGTTTTACATGACCAGGAAATTCGCAAATATGAAAACAGGTTTTCTTCTAATAGAACTCAATTAGTGTTCAGAATGGTATAATTTATGCAAAAATTGGACAGACGATATTTTGCCCGTATACTCATGAGAAATATCCTGACAGCAACATTAGTCATCAAAAGGTCTAAGGCATGCTTGGCTAGGTTAGGTTAGCTTAATTAGGAAATATATCATGATTTTCGTAATAATTAAGAAAATTTATATCTGAAAATATAAATATGCTAACATAAGTCGGTAAATATTAAAACTAGAGAATTTAAAACTTTTGTGTTTGTAAATAGGTACAAACAAGCGCAACTGTTCAGTATATAATAGCAAATAACACTATGTATACAGAGTGATTCACAAGAGATTACGAGCCTACTATTCCAGGCGTAGGCAACCCAACATACATATCACAAAATACTGCTATATCTAAATTGTCAGTATAATCGACAGTATTATGAATCAGGGGGACTTGTTTGATAGGTTTGGCATTTTGAAAGTCTAAATTCATCCTAAATTGTTATAGCTACTTTTTATTTTATAATATTTCAAATAACTACGTATACTTGGATATTTATAAATAATAAGACTTTGTCTTTTCTGTTCATACTATCTTTATTTAAAAGTTCAGTAGAAAAAATTGCAAATATACTAAACATGTATTTATGATTCATAATACCGTCAATGAAATTTAAATATCGCAGTACCTTGTGATATGTATTTTGGGTTGCCTATTTTGCAAATAGTAGACTTATACACTTCGTGGATCACCCGGTACATATATAGAACAGCATACACTTTCTACCCAACTGCACTTGTTGACGCCAAATGCGATGCGAATGGTGTAAAAATTCAAAATCCATGTCAACGGAAATATCCGTTATAGATCTCCAAAAATCGAAGATAGTGGCTTTTAAAAATGACTCTATATAAATATAATACCACATACGGGTTTATCTATCGGAAAGTTACATATTTTACTATGATTATATGTCTTAACCAGCAAAAGATTTCATATTTTAAATTTATTCGTAGATCATTCTATTTAAAACAGGCTCATTATCTCAAATACCATTCAGATGGATGAACCAATTCAAACAAGCTCCTCTTAATTTGCTAGACAGAGTCTCTATTAAAGCTCGTCGTAGTTTAAAGTGTCTCCGCTGAATATGATTTAATATAAAGCAGTGTAAATTTTCTTTAAAAGTAGGCGACTTTTAAAAATAATAAATTCTTTTTAAGGTAATATTTTTTAAATGCATACTTAATAAAAAATTGAATAATAGAAACGTAGGTAAACCAATTCGAATTATTAATCCTTCGTGCGAAACTGATACCCAAGTAACTGCTGTTAATCTTGTAACCACAAACTACCACAGAGCCTCCTTTAAGTAAAATAATCTCCCAGTCAGTTCAAAATATTAAATAGTTTTTATTTACGCAAAGAATTACCAGTAAAACTTATGTTTCTCTAATATATCATAGGTGTTGCAGGATTAGAACTAATAACACATTTGACACCTTTTTATTAATATTATTGGATAGCTTACGATCACCGTTGCAAGTCACAAATTTGATACATACCAAAGTATTAAATTTTCTATAGTAGAACAAGTGTCTGGAAAAATGAGTAATAGGGAGACACACATGTTTTTGTTGAATTATTTTTTTTACGTTTTAAAACTGGTTCAGCGTTATAACTGAATGATAGATTACTGAACGCCTTGCATTAGGATCTTATTGTATATAAGAATTTATAACTATGTATGTACTTCTCCATAACCTTATACGTGTGAACGAAACCAAAAAGTTCCGGAAAATTATTTTTTATTTATTGGTGAAGCCCATTTCTAAGATTTTCTAAAAATGGTAGAAAATTTCAAGTTTAATTGTATGCCATTTAAAATTCTAATTTTCATATCTAAAAGGTGTACTAACAAATAGAAACCAATAATCCAGATCCGGAAACGTGAAATAGAGTAGCTATTTTGCATTGTTTACATTAAAGTTACACGGATTGTTTTCTGAACACACATACTTGAAGTCGAGACAGAAATATTCTGTTATAAACATGTAGAGATTACTTGAAGCATGGGAAAATAAAGGCGAATATTTTAATTGTATTTAGATTATTCTCTAATATAGATAGATCCAGTTATTTTGAGTTTGCTTGAACCATTCTCATTTTCCGTAGGCTATTTGTATTACTTTCCATCAATGTAATTGTCTGATGGGTGGTAACGCAGAGCGACCCAGTTCAATTAGCTGCACATGTTGCATGTAATTTAAACAGATTGTGCTTATATTTAGAAATGGAATTTTCAATGCACTTTCATGTTAAAGTTGTTTGCATTCTACTTAATAACTATGCTAATCCTTTTAAGTGGATACATCCACTTAGGCCTTGCACACAAAAATTATTTTACTGGCAACAGTAATGTATTTGAATTTTGACGCCATAAAACGAGTAACATATATTAAGTGTAATGAAGAATTTAAAAGCAACGTGTAGTAAGAAATTGCATTTCTTGAATTAGCTCTTATTCAGGATCTTTTGTGGCGGACATTGTTTGCCTCTAATAAATTTGTCTTATAACTTTTTCCATAAGTATAATTTAATGCAACGAATATAACATGCAAGATGCTGTGAAATATACTAGGTGACCCAATAAGGTTTTGCTCTTTTCATGTTTGCATTATGCATTTACTAGGCGACAAGCATAGATTCATTGATTTTCTTCCTTCTATTTTCATTTCTGCAGCTTCCATTGAAAGGATTTCTTTGTCGTGAAAAGTGCATATTAAAGTAGTCTGTCTACATCATTATATTCTGATGAAAGGAGACAGTGGGGTAGGTATGCGGTTTCTGATTGGCTATCGAGTACATGCGCACGCAACTCATCAATACTGCATTTTGTGTCTCCTTAATTCACCGAGTATGCAATTTTTAGGGATCTCCCAACTGTACGTTCCAGGCTCAGCAGAATTTCGTTCGTTTGCCACGTTAATCTTTAAAATATGTGCATTAGATTAGAAAATACGAGAAGAGGAAGTAAAATAGTGTACGTTTTATACGTCCTTTTGTACGAATCTTCTAGTTAAAGTTCTTTCTGTGGTTCTACTGTATAATAAAACATCTCTTGCTTTATCAATCCTTTACAAGTTTGCATTTACGCTATTCAATATGGTAGGAAATAACTTCGACTTTCCTTGGAAAATGTATCAAAAAAAAATGCTTTTACGGTTATATGTGTCCTACAAAGAAAATGGGGTGGAGATAATTCAGACAATTTCTTCTCTCTATTTTTAAAAAGTGTATTGATAATATTGGACCGCTATGAAATATATTGTTATAAATTTTAAGTATTTTAGTTTAGTTTCGGTTACTACAGTTAGTCATTTTTATGCCTAAAATTTGGACTTGCTCTATTTTTAGGTTGTAATTACTCTTATTGTAAGTCTAAAGCTCAAGCCCTTATCTGTGTTGAAACATTTTCAAGATATCTTATAATAAGCGCATAATTACCTTGAACATTTTAAGAAGCGTTGCGAATTATTTGATCGCCATTAATATGGGTATTGTTCGTTATATTTATCAGCAATTAATATTATAGGGAGCAGTTAAATTTACACTCGGAAAAAACAATGCACACTTAAATATCCAAGGATAATTAACAACCGATATTAACAAAAGAACATAACTAATAAATACGCCCTCATCATTTATTTTTATGTAGCTCTTTGTTCTTGATTTTGTTAATACATTTTCCATAATTGACATGGCATTAAATATACAGAAATCTGCTGTATATCACAACATCGTAAATTTCACAAAAATCTCAGTATATTTAATTATATGTAGTAACTAAGCTGTCTATAAATACCTCGCAAAGTTTACAATGTTCCCGAGTTGAATGAAGTTTTATAGTCACAGAAAGTTACTTTAAAAGAAACCTACATGGATATAAACCCACCCCACAGATTAAAAACTTTTTCCATCTTGTGCTAATCCCACTGCGATGATATGATCGCTTCTTACTTGGCTACTTGTATATTGCCGCACTTTATCCAGAGCATATACCAACTCCTGGCTTCTCCATGATGTTCGTTCATATCCAACATGTGTTACAGATTAAATACTTTGTATTATTTTCCCTGCAATTGCCACACTTTTTTGCCGTATCCTAAAATCGTACTAAAGACAGTAACATCGTTTTTACGAATTTAGAACTTCTCTCGTTTCATTTTGTAAACAGAAAGTTATTAAAGGCACTTCACACAATTCTGTTTAACCCCTGCTTTTGCGAACTTCTCCACGAAATAACGTAATTTGGTTCCACACCACGTCTTCACTCCATAACGGCCACCTGCAAGCTGTAATTAACATGTTTTAATAAGATGACTTTTACTTCATTAGCATGGTCTGGCCCCTATTTGTATATTTCGAGGGATCGGTTAAGCTACACCTAATGCCTACGTACTTGCTAACTTCTGCTCTTCCTTCCTTGTTTAGAAATACAAAAGTGCAGATCTCTCTCAATGTTCATAACCAGCTGCAACATACGTAATAAATTAAACTGAAAAAGTATTGCTAATTAACGAACTTCTTAACGTGGGGAATATATTTCTTCTGTTTTTAAAGAGTTCTGCTGGCGTTTTCTTTCATGTAGCTTACTAATATGCAAATTATATAATAAAGAAAACGCTATACATCTCCCAAACTTACTTTCATAATTAAACGCGAATTTCCATCACCCCTAAACTCTCACCCGCTAATTTTTACCCTCTTCTACGGATCCACCCTTGCATCAACATCGCCATGTTATAGACACTTAAAAGGATCTACTGTTGGATGTTGCCGGTCTTACATTTTTATTTATGTCTGGCTACTAATACCTGCGTAACATAGAGAGCATACTAATAATAATATTAGGTATTCCATTGTGCCCCCTGCATTATGCATCGGCTTCCAAAGACGCTGAATTGTTTAAGAGCATTTTATTGCAGTGCGTGTTTGGATCTGCAGATCGCATCCTTTCTGACATCGATGGCGAAAAGCTTTTAGCATTTTTCAAGATGAATAGGTTGGGTAAATATCTGAAAGAGCTCTAATGATCATACAAATCTGATAGCAATACCACGAGGTCATGCCATTTGTAGTTTGTACAAAATTTGAAAAAACATAGTGCAAGTATTTAGATACTAAAGTTACCAAATCGTAAAACTTAGCAGGGTTATTGAAATTTACGGAAACATATGAAAATTTAAATTGTAACGTAATTGTAACATTACCAAGATGCATTGTTAACAAAAACCTATAAATTTTTATTTTGGCTGTTGCTTTACAGTAGTGTTATTTTATTATTTATTTAAAATTTAAATTTGACTCAGTACAAGCCATTGACTGTTTCTGTGGCGATAAAATACTTACCTATATTAGGCAAAAGACAATATCACCTAGGTACACTTGTTAAAATGTGATAGAAAGTGCAAGATATTGAAATTCTTATAATAAAATATGATGCAATCAGCTTAGAGTTACGTAACGAACTTAATAATTCACTATCAAAATAAGAAGACCGCGCAAAATAGCCAACGCAGTCTACAGACTTGAACCCCCCAGATTTTGTTTTGTATATGCAGGTGCATCACAATTGATAAGGCAGGAAGTATCTCTATAAACAGTAGTAGGTACAGGAAATACAACTAGAATGACGGATATATAAATTATCTCTCCAATTAGTTCCTAATTTTTTCTAAAACTAATTCTAAACTACGGAAATCAATAGAATGAGAACGTGGAGGTACTGAAAAAAATGTTTGTTACGTGAATAGGCCAAATGTATTTTATATAGGCAATTCTGTGTTACACCTAGGTAAGCATAAAACCGTTGCTTTTTGTCATAGTGCTTCTCTGTAGAATTAATATTTACATCAATGTCTCGCTGAGTTTATTCTCTCTAATCGCCTTGTTTGATACTGTTTTACATTTTTCTTAAAATACATCAAAAGCTACTTTTAACATTTGAACCGTATTAAGCCGACTACATACGTAACTGCATACTTGAACGGTATGCTTGCACAAATTTATTGTACACGTATATAGACGGTCATACGGCCTCCACAGGCACAAGTATATTTAAACAGTACCAGTTTAGGCTTGAACCATGTCGTCAACTGAAGATGACGACGCCCTCACTTTAGCAGTTTTCATTGTAGTTCTCAGGAAAAAAGCAAACTTGTGATGTACAGACTGTTTAAGGAAAAGGAAAAACTACTCAAGCACTAATTTTTTAAATGAATTGACAATATACCCTTGTGATTGGTATAATTACTTACGATTGAACGAAGGAACGTGCTTGGAACTTTTATCACTCGTTACTCTTTTATAATTAAAAAGCAGGATACGATCATTGCCGTTTCCTGCAACGGAAAGGCTTGCACAAGTCTCGGCATCTACTAGTCACGTTCAATTACACCTGCGCTGGCACGACATATGGAAGTGTACAATACAGAAATTCAGAACATTTTCGTGTCGCTTGTACAGTCGAAATACTTGTGAAATATTATCATAAACACTCATACATATTGTACAATAAATTTGTGCCAGCATACCGTTCAACTATGCAGTTACGTGTGTAGTCGACTTTAGAATCGTATTTACATCTTACAGTGTATGTGTGAGTAATTCATTCAACTTGAAATTAAACACTCACAGAATCGATTATTTTCGCCGACTTAATAAAGTAAAATGAAAGCTATTGACCTGTGTTGTACAACTGCCAGTAAGGATGCAAATTTCTTGTGAAATTGAAGAATATTAGATCGCAATTATAAATAAACGGCAACTCTTAGTTGTATTTTATTATTTTTTATTTAGTCTACCTATTCTGATATTCTACATTAATAATTAGCATGCTATTATCTTATTGTGTTTATTGAACTCAAATATGTAATATTTAAATGAATATATAGGGAGTACTAGAAGGCAGATTTAGAATTTGTTCAACCAAAGCAATTATTTCTATTTTTAAGGAAAATAGGAATTCGTTGTGAATATAGAGTAAACCCTCGATTTTGTGCACTTCGATGTAACGGATTTCTGATTTAGCGGACATAATTTCCTGGTCCGTATGTCATAAGTGAAAATTAACACCCTAGTAATTTTCAAATGCTGTTAACAAGATCTGCGTATAATTCTTAACATGTTATTGTTTGTTATTAATTCAATGTTAAAAGTAATTTGTCAATTTTTTATTATACGTTATTAGAGGTAGAATGAATATTCGGTTTTAATGAACACCATCCATTAGGTATATCGAGGTTTTACTGTATTGTGTCCTTAAAATACATTTTTAAATTAATCGTGATTGAAAAATTACAACTTAATTCCATATGATAACTAATATCTACCTATTAACTTTCACAAACTATTGTTTTTTATATTCACGTATTAGGTTAGCTTGATTCGACTGCAACAATAAACAATGTCTTGCACAACAGAAAATAACCAAATAAGTTGTAAGCTATTTTTGATTATATCTTACAATCATTCTGCCGCCCACAATTTTGCTAAGCAGGATAACAATATATGCATAGCAAATTAATATTTGTGCATAAGTTTTACAGTTGTGATTTAACCAGTAATGTATATAATAATTGAAAGCTTCTTTTGCTATAAACAAATACCTATGCGTAAACAAATCCCATGGTATCAAGTTCGAACCACCTCAAAGTTAACCGACTACATTCGCCTAATTTCTTTTCGGAAGGTTTGTGTGGCTTTTACCGGGATTATTTTTACGAACAAACATATACGTGAAAATTCTGAGGCAGCATTTGCGTCATCCCAAAGCATCCGTGGGCGTTCCTGCAATACACACACGTGTAATCTAAAGGATCACGTGGTGTAATACTATCACGAAGGTATTTGTTCAATCTCGCGAACAAAATATCGAAAATTCCTAAAACCCGGAATGAATCTGTGGCATCCTTTTTTGGCGTGGTAACAAATTTTATAAAGGGTAGGTACATTCAATGTAGCAGCTATAGTTGGTATAGCCCAAAACAAAAATGTATTTCTTTTAACCTAAAATAATTTAATTTTAATATGAAACTTATTTTCCTTGTAACTTCACGGTATACATTATTAAAACATGCAAATTAAACACGAACGTGCTCCGTTTACACAAAACGTGAAATAATAAGTATATTTCCACTCTGCAACAAAAATAGCAAAACTAATACAGTGTCTTCATAATTTTAAGCTCTAATTTTGGTTTCCAACAGTAGTTGTATTTTATTATAATTAAAGAATATATTAATGTTATGCTCTTACTCTACATAGTAGCAACAGGAAGTAGTGAATTTGCTTGCTGACATATAACTTCTTATCCAAAATACGCAAACGGCCTGCGCGATTGCGTTTATATACGATTATGCGTATCTGACGCAACCTGTATCTGGCAATCATCATAAGTTTCTTTGATGTGTAATGTATACAAACTTGCGTCTTCGTGTAAGCAATACTATACATAGATGTTGATGCATAGAGGAATGGGTTGTTTTAGTTGGACATTATAAAATAAGTCGATTGCGAATTACATGAATCAGCATAAAAACGAACCAATGAAACATTCGCAACTATATATCCAATTTGTCAATAGGTATGTTTTAACCAAATGGCTGGTATGTTAAAGCGAAGCAATATTTATGTTGGGCCTCAGCCATCTTCCTATGTCAACGAATTCGAATACATCCAATGTACTTAACTGTTTAATTAAACAGGCTGACTGTTAAGTTACTTAAATGTATGTTTACAGAGCAAAATTAACATCTGTTCTAAAGCAATCATTGACAAATCGGGGTTTGTTTACTTTTTTAAACATTTGTAACAACTTTCACAAACACATTCAAACCGGCTGATTTTTAATTTAAATCTCCTCAGCGATAACAGAAACGCCGTCAACTATTTCTTTGTTAAGCATAAGTTGTTTAGCTATTACTAGAATGACCTTTAACTTTTACTGACCTTACTGGGACATAATTCAAGCCCCTTAGTAGTACAATCAACTTAATTTATTTCAGTCTTTTCCATCAATTTTTTCCATGTAGATGTTGTTTTGCTTGAGCTAAACTGGAAATAATTCTGAGAATAATTAATGTTTTAAATCCTGAATTCTATAATGATTTATGCTAAGTTTTGTGTCATAATAAACTATACTGTGTGATTTCGGAATTACAGTGCAGAGAGAGCTTTAAAAACATGTCTTTGAAAAGCTTTTAAAAAGTTTTGGTAATTTGTTCTATACTTTTAGCATTCTAAATGCTTAGTTTATATAGATTATATCAATATTTTTGACTTTTGTGTCTTTATTTTTCAATAATTTTTTCATTTAATGGTATTCTTATAATATTTTATTTTTTTATTAACGGTTTTAAATAAATATTTTCAGACGTAGTGTTCAAAAGGCATAAAAAACGGATTTCAATTTTTAGGCGTCGTTTAAAGCCATTAGTTTTTTTGTAACGTTTGTGTTTAACATTATCGGAATTTTTTATTCACGTTTCATTTGGTGTCTTATAGAGTGCTTAATTGTGTTTGCAGATGTACCATACATATATATTCTGCAACATGACTTTTAGAGTCGAAAAAATTTTTAAAATGTAAGTTGGTATAAAATACAACGAAACTACAATAACTTGATGTCCATTTTATAACAATCTGACAATCCCAAGATCCTATAGCAAGAAAATTGTGATCAAATCGGCTCCGGTTGTCAAAGGTTGTTCACTGTCAAATTTCACTAAACGTTATTTATTTGACTGACGAAAAACGGTGTTAATTATTTTTTCGGGTTTTTGCAGAAACTACAACTCGCCCAGAAAAATCGCCATAGTTTTTATATACCTATAATAAAATAGCAAATACAATAAAATGTTAAGTCTACGATATACAGTAAAATATAATACCTATATAATACAACCTAACCTGTAAGAACAGTATTTTGGTAGCATATACTTCTTTCCATTCATTCATACTAATGCTCGCCCTCAAAACCGCTTTCGCATTACTTCAGGGGGTGCGGGTGTCCTTTACACATTAACCATTCATGAAACATGCACCCTAAACTTAACTAAGTGAAATGCGGTCGCCTCAGCCGGGATTCATACACGCAGCCGACCCGCCGCATTTCACTGTGACCTCGAGTGGCAGCTCGTATTCGCACTGCTCCACCGGGGTCCCTAATGATAGCATACCTATACTAGTAAAATATAAAATATACAGTGTAGATGTAACAGTTCTGATGATATACTTACAGCTAATAAAAATCCAAATCAAATCGCATATATCCAACACCCCAAAAAATAAACGCATGATCTGGCACTGTTGGAAAATATCTAACTGTACTTCCATATTTAATTTTGTTGCGATTCATTTAATTCTCCTGTAGCTATTTTATTCTCCAGTGATGATAAAGATGATAATGACGTACCTAATCAGAATGTTTTGGCATAGCAGAACAAAAATTAGATGGTATTTGTTAAGGATATATCAGCGAGGAAGGTCAAATGGGTATCCTGCTAGGTCTCCGGCTCGAATCTCACTCCATCATTTTTATGACAATTGATTTCTTATATTGGGGCGTTACGAAGCTGCAAAACCAATTTATTTGAGCATAAATTCAGATAATTTTATTGTTGTCTATGTAGGTATATAGAGTAATAATGATTGAAATTCATGGAGGCAGATACATTACAACACTGAGAACCATTTAAAAAAATAAACGTAGGAAATAAGCACCCTGTAAATATTGTTAAACGATAACACCATATCTTATACAACAACTACATCATAATAATGACTTCAACAAATGAACAGAAGTTTTATTCAATTTAAACGTTCAAAATTTCGTTTCGACAACTTTGTGTTTTCAGAAATATCTAATTTGTTCTGTAGGTACCGTAGAAACACAGTACATGTTGTTTAAGGTCTATTCAGAGTTATCAATAATTGTAAATAGAAGTAGGTAAGGTTTCGTTATCATATTTACGAAATTAATAATATTTGTTTAATATTTAATTTCGTACATTTACAATGCATTGTCATTGAAGAATTTAGTTTTTAGCTAAAATCTGGGAAGAAATTTAAACAAATAAAACTTTAATATTTACTATGAAGTATATTTTTAAATATAAAATGGCTTTGCAGTAACTACTGTGTTTATCTTTGGTAAATTACATATTCTTTTATAAAATGTTTGGTTCTGAAAATTAAAGTAATCAGAATTATGAAACATTGTTGTTAAGACGATTTCTATTTGTTTGTACAATATCTGTGTCTAATTATAGCAGATATCTATTTATTAAAAACTTTCTAACAACAGTCATAAAATTATAAAAAAAATCATTTTTCTAAATTTTACATATGCAAACTGCTTTCTCTGGGTTGAGTACCTATTGTTGCGCCTACTGTTTGTGGAATGCGTGATCCTAACTAGTCCTTTGGGCTGGGAGTGTATTCAAGAATTCAAGTACCCTTTTAAATTATTAGTTTTTCTCGAGACCCCAAATTAATCTTAACCAGCTACACTAAAGATGTACTGTCCACTGTGCTGAACACAGATATACGGTATGATCGAAAATAAATTACTCGTTGTTGTCTAAGGAATACAAATTTTGATTAGTATGTAATTTTCAATAGCACACTGTGTTGTAGTTGTTGGTTGTCTTTTCAAACGCTTTATTTCAAAAGTTAATACGATTATTGTTTTGGGCACAGTATATTTAACTTTGAATTACTCACATTTGATAGATATGGTAAGGAAACGGGAATCTTTAATAGACCAAGGCAATAATAAATTACATTTAGAAAAAATCATAACTCAAAATAAGTATTTACAGTCATAAGTCCTTGCAAGTTAACGATAGAAGTCTCATCAAATGAATTAAATATTCATTTATGCAAAATAACCGGATGCATACAGGATAACTATATCAGTATTTGAAACAATTTATTGGTGTGTAATAAATAGAATCGAAAGAACAACAAATTATCTTGTTTTGTACTGAAACAAAATCCTACTTCATATTGCTTACACTTTTTTCATAAAATTCACAGACACTCAAAAATGCAAGTTTAGGTATTTTTTTCATACTGTATGCTGTCCGATGCCAAGGCTTGTTTAACGTTTTACATCTATTGTTATACAAAGAGTATAGAAAAGGAAAGTGAACTATTTATGGCTCCAATAGTCACTTCCTAGTTCTTGCATAACCCTTTAAGATTTATTTAGGCTGTTCAAAGATAGAGGTTGTTAAACTTTCAAGGACTAGTTTGGGCTTAGAATATATTTATTTATGGCCTTACGGATAAGGCTAGCCTCGCTATAAGCTCCTGTCTGCGTGACAGTCACGAAAGTGAGGTAATGTTTGGAAATTCAAACTTCTGTTAACTAAAGGAATGTGCACAATTAATGTTTCGGATTTTTAAATGGTACTTTTAAATACTATATGATTCAAGTATTTCTAGTATACAGACTTGCTGAACAATTGATACGATGTACCTATAGCATATACCGTATGTACAGGTTTATATAACCCAAAATTGTTTCAGTTGGTGTATTATCTACAGACTATTACGTTAAACATGTTCCTTATGACTTGAAAAAGTGGAATTGACTATTAATGACTGCCGTTAATTTACATAGTGTTTCATTGTAAAGCCGCTATTTTACATATAAACAGAAATAATAATTAACTTTAAAACACACATTAATTATTATTATTAATTGCTGTATCGTAATTTAAACTAATAAGAGCCATTACATAATAGACGGGTACAGAAATTACTGTTAGTAACGACGTTTATGTGTAGACAGTTACACATTGCAGGATAATTACGCTTTTCTTTTGCCACACATGTTGCTGTTTCTTAGTATTAATTTTAATTATTCTAATTGCTCTTTAAAATATTTTCATTAATAACTCCATCGGAATATGGCTTGTTTATTTTTTTTTATTATTAAAACTTTGCTAAGGTTTTTATCCAGGGCTTTAACAAGGAAGACATAATAAGAGGACAGATTGGGAGTGCTGAAATTCAAAATTGTATAGTGCCTTCAGTGTCCAATTAATACAATGCGGGCTTGCTCTACGTTTACCTTTATACAATCCACGATATAGCATTTTATAAGCACATGTTATTGTTATCATTGTTGTCTGGGATTAATGTTTTAAATCGTATAATTGTTATAATCCCTTTGCCATTGTATATTTAAAATTTTCAAACTCTTTCATTTTCCAACATATCTATTTTTACAGCCGTTTTGATTTCTACACCTAGTTTCCCAATGTATTTTTCGTTGTTTCAAATTAAATTCTAAATCTACCTACTAATAACATATTCCAAAAAATTTGACTTTTAAGATATACCTATTGCAGTTCATAGGTACCTATAAACAGATATTTTTTGTACAAATAAGAATCTCTATGGTTATTCCTATCCTAAGATTTGCGTTCACATACAAACTAACTTTTTCAGTATATTACGAATAAGGATGGAAATACATAGATAAACTAGCTATCGATGAAATTGTAATACTTAGAAAACATCACATAAAGTTTGGCTTGGAAGAAAAGTTCACAAATGTAGGCAAAAGCAAATTGATTAAATTTATAGAAGGAAGCACATAAAGAATAAGTATGGCAGAGAAAGAGTATCGATATTGTTGAATATTCGCGTCTATCACAGTATCATTAAGTAAAATTGTATTCTTATTGTAGCGATTTTCTAGTTTTTTTTTGTGAATTCGCTACCCTACCAGGGAAATATTTGTTTGATGCATTTTCAAGTGAACTAAAAGCAAATAGGTACTTATGTATTTTCTTTTTTTAAATTTGTGATCTTAATTTTGACATTAATGTTTTTAGTATCCACTTATTCAAAAAGATTCATAAAAGATTGTCAAATTTGCGCGTTTTTTAAGAAATCAAGATTGCAGTATTTTATAAATTTTATACGCTAATTTTGTTAATGCTAGACTCTTTTTTGTGCCACCTTGACCACTGCAGTTCAGTGGACTCTGTAATATGCAATAACTGTAGGAAGTAATAAATTTCCTCCGAAAGCATTAATTTGCCATTAAACGTTAAACATCAACATGCAGACAGATTAACATTAATATCTATGAATTGGGATCGTTATTTTACACGCAAACTTTCGTGGTCATTGATATGTATCTTGGGTATTGGCATTTCTACCAATTCCCCCAAATAAAAACAAAATGCAGACATTCTTAGATTTTTCTCATGAATATTTTTTATATAGATAAGTAAGTATGGTATGGTATAGTTATTGTAAGAAAATACGGATATACAACAAATAGAACCAAGGGTTACGCTTAGAAATATCACACTATATTTGTTTACATTGTAGTTGTGTTGCAACTAGGTATTCGGAATTTGTTGTTAATAGATTGTTCGTGTTCAAGTAACATTTTCTGATGTCATCTCTTTGAAGGCATTGTTATCAGTTGTAGTAATTTCTGCACAACTGCATGTACTGTGAGAAGTGTTTCATTCACATAGATGTAACTCACAGTTTCGTAAGCTACATTTACCTACAATACAATAGATATTTATGGCAAATCTAGGCGAAGAAAATAAATTGGAAGAAGAAACTGTCAAAACACCTGTAGCAAATTCCAATTAGGTAAACTTTGTAAATCAATAAACATTAAAAATTTGATATTCAGTCTAAATGTACCTTTCCCCTTGCGTTACAAAATACAAAATGGACAGATTACTTTTCAAGATGGAACTCTATTAAATCGTTTTATAGAATTGATACGAGATTACCTATTCTTGAATTTTTATTATTATTACTTACAACTACTATGAACATATTTACCTTTCTAGTATTCATTCATAAATTCTTCGTATTTATTAAAAAACCTAAACTATAGTGCATTGGTATTTCTCGTTGCCACAGCTTACCGAGGTCATAAATTCAGTGTCAAGGTTTGAGAGTCATAATGCAAGCGACTGTGGTTTTGTACTAACCTCCATACAAAATTATTACATGTAACTGAAATAGCGTTTGATAAAGGACACCACATAAAAGTGTACAAAACACATTTCATTCATGTCTGCAGCGAGAGTTGTAAGCAATATCAAACCCATCCAAAATTAGTAGAATGTCCCACATTTACAAATTACACTATAACGACCATAAAAACGCAATAAACGCGGCGAATAAAACGGTTAAGGCAGGTCAGGACGCGGGTCGTAAAACACTGTTATAGTCAGGAGTCGTATGCCGTAAAAGCGCCGCACCCAGTATTTTATAGACATCGGCCTAACAACACTAGTTACTAGACTTCCTTCCGGTTTAGATGTGTAGTAGCAGTGACCTTGAACTTTGCTTGGCCTTGATTTAAATGCATCCATATAAGCGCTCAACACTTTTGTTAGCGACTATTTGCATCCCACAATTTGGAAATAGTTCTTTTAGAAATTTTCCCACAGTAACAGAAATGAATGAAGCTTAATGTCTTCACTTCCGGTATGTGCAAATTCTAGGAAACACAAAGTATACAGCTTTTTACGAATAGTAACTAGCATAACTATCAGTTAGTTAGAATTAGCAATGGTTTCAGGAATTCATTTCCGTTTGATTTCTGATGCTATTGAAATTATAAGTAACTTTTTAACATAACTAACCTACAGTATATTTCATCATTTTAGATTTAACCTTTAATGGTGTTTTGAATGCTATGCTCCGTTTCACTGCGGATGTCCTCTTTGAAAATTTAAATTGATAAAACTGTTTTTATCCTTAGACAACATAGATATGAAATCTAAAATATGCTGATATGTCATCGTTATATTAAAAATATTGCTATGCCTTTGATAACATAAGGAACAGCAAAATTCAATTAAGATATCGCTGCGTTGTAACTGGAAAAGATTAAGAATAATTTATTTTGCAAATTAAATGTCTTTGAATGACTCTTAGTTACAGTTAGTTTAAAGGTGCTTCTTTGGATATGGATATTTATCAACGACAGGAAAGCCTATAGAAAGAACTATTTTGGGATAATCTAAAATATTTCTAAAATGTGGCTTCTACAGTTAAAATTATATTTGGAATGTTTCAAGTCCACATATTATTAAAGGGAATTTCAAAGTGCTGTCTCAGGTTCTAAATCGAATAATTTGCTGATAGAATTCTGACATACGTAAATCTTTAAGATTCTTCTTAATAAAAAAAATGTGTTGTATTTTTGGCTCATCAATACCTAATCCACACATACTTTTAACGTAAGCACAACAGATTGAAAGACTTTCAACGGATTTGGGTTACCCAACGCGTTGAAATATAAAATTAGCCATACCGTGTAAGTTAATACAAACCTGATGAAAAGAAAATGTAAGGCTATCTGTCCACATACCTACATACGTTGCCTAATAAGAAAGCGATTTCCCTTGAGGGCAACTTCCTGAGTAGCAGGTATTCTCAAAATGTTCACGAAAATCCTAACATTTAGCTTAAACCCTTAAAATTGAGCTACGTAAAAATTATATTAGTGGAAGTAGCACACGTTAAGTTTTAAATAAAATAATTTTCTTCACTTTTCTCGGCATGTCAAATAAATCAAACATATACTGAATGCAAGTGCGTGGAAAATTCGAAATTAATAGTTTAACAAAAAAAGTGGATGTAGCCTACTTACTTTTAATAAAGATGGCAGTAGATTAAACACTTATTTTGATTTTTAACACTTTAAAAATATGCAGTTGGTAGATGACAATTCTAACGTTAAACATTGGATTGATTAGTTTAGATTTGAGTAAGTAATAAACCAATAATCTTGGTAATTTCCACTTAATTTTTAATTGCCAATTGTATTTAAAAATTTCGCGTAACTTCTTTCGAAACCTACACATAAAAGTCTAATTACCTATTAATTAGATTGCAAAGAAAAACAATACAAGTTTCGCAAGGTATTGTTCCAGTAAAAAGGTTAAAATGCCCCCATTAAAAAGTCTTTAAAAAGCAGTTATAGTTCACCACAAAATATATTTTATGATCAGGTAACGAGACATGTTCGAGGTATATTAGTGTTATGTTCTATATTTTACACTGTGTAAAGGGATACACACGCGTCAACAACCTGTTACTGATTGTCTCAGACCGTATTTCATTGACTCTTAAAACTTTACGACGTATAAAAGTAACCGTTTATGAGATACTTCCGTAGTAGGCACCTACTTTTGGATAGTATGATCGATTTTATAAAGAATTCATTGCGGAATTTTTTTATTTACTTTTGATAGGTTTATGGGGCTCTCTCGTTATTATGCAGCGGTAAATAAACAATGTAGTAATCCTTTTAATTGCATTGTTGATTTCAACCAAAATAAAACAAATAATCTAATATTTACAGATAAGGTGGTGTAACAGTCAAATAAAGATTTGTTAACTACTTATAAACTGAAATTTAAATTAAGCCTTTAAATAAAAATTATAAATAACAGTAACTAACCCCTTATTTGGTTATTTTAATACGTATTGCTTACCTATCTATTAATTAAGCTAGCCGATTTGCATATGTTGATAGTATTATTAATCGTTGCCCATTTGGTAAATTTTTAATGTGGATTTCTGGGATAAATGATGTTTTAAATCCTAGTTACTGAGGCCCTACGTAGGCACTAACAATCAACCTGTTCTAATATAAGATTAGCTAACATACCTAATTGCTTAATTAATCACACAGAGTAAGTAGGTAAAACGTGTTCTACCTAAGATTTGTATCAATTATCGGCGCTATATTTTAGAATAACAAAGTTGCAGCCTAACTTTTTCTTGCTACGGGGTAGTATCAAAATAACCTCTTAAAATTTATTTCCGGACATCGGGCTGAATAAAGTAACCAAATTAGACAATACAAACGTTTTGCTGAAACCAAAAAATCTGGATTTTATATCCTCCAATTAAAACTTATATTCTAAAGAAGTTATCTTGAAAAGACAAACTTAGATTGGTTTGTATGGCTTCATTTGGCGTACCCCACGGAAAGTTGGGGTGTACTTTAATAGATGTATAGTCCGTCCCAAATCGCGATGGCCGACTACTGGGACCAAACCCCTGTCGATTGGTTGGTGGGAACAGAGAAAGAGGCTGAGCTTTAGAACCATATATTATGTAAAGTGTCTAGGAGGCATAATGGCCGTTGAGCACATGGCCAATCAGGGCGCACTACAACAGGAGGCTGCCATAATGCTGGCGCTCAGTACGAAGTTTGACTCCGCATTGATAGAGGGCACCACTGAATTAAGCGGTTTATATTTAAACTTTTTGTAGCAAGACAAACGATTCCCTGTAAGACAAAATCAATTCAGAGGTTCCGTAAATAACTTTATAGATTTTAGATTAATCTGTAGTTAACAATATTAGTTTAGGGCATGGCACGCTTAAATATACTAAAAATTAGATCCAGAAGAGACCATCGTTACCCTTCATAATTGAAATTCAAAATTCCCAGACTTTTTAACTGCATGTGCAACTTAATACTGTTGGTAAAATAGTTACCTGCTTGTAATATCGGTAGGAACTTCCTTATTAAGATTGTTTGGGTTGGTAAGTAAACTGCAACACCAATACTTTTTAAATGCATTTTGTGTGGGCTAATTATTTCCTAAATCTTTATTGAAAACTCATTTTATTGTTACATACTAATTAATAGTGGTTTGTGATTTCAGCAGTTACAACCTCTGATTATTTTAAATACGTATTGTTAAAGACATATTTCGATTTAACCTAGCAAATGTCCTTACTAAGATCATTTTTGATATTTTCATGTAGACAACTGCAATAAAGATAAAATTAAATAATAAAATCTTGTTTTATAAGATATATGACTCTTAAATCTAGTAAACTCGGTGCCAGGTACCTTCTCAGCTATTCATGGATGAATATCGAACAGAAATTAGTCATGTCCAACGTTTCAGAAGCTTCACCATAAAATTTCAATATATTTAGAAATAGGATAACTCTATCAATGCACTTCCTTAACAAGGGAATTTCATACAGTTGATTGCAGAAAACCACAATTTGTTGAAAGCCTTCTTTTCTACAGTGGAAAAAGTTTTCTTTATATAAAAAAGCACACCATGAAATTGTTCACCAGTTCATATTTATTAATTGCAGGAGTAATTTTACGGAACTTTAACAACTCATTTTACAAAACGGTTTGTACTAACTAAACAATTCGTATTCAAATTGTAGATTGTAAATTAATTCGCAGTAGTAAAAATTGTAATCGGAATAAAAGATCAGCACGTAAAAAAGAAGGATACCTAACATTAAACTCACTGTTTTTTCCGATTAGCGACATTAATCTAACTGTGCTCGTAGCAGTTACTATGTAGATAAGCAGCAAAAAACTTATTTGCCTAACAACATTTGTTTATTTGTCCATCTCATTTTTTCTAGCATTAATAACACATACTTTGCTGTTTTCGATAGCTCGTCATCAGATTTCGAAAGGCGGAACATGTTTTTATGTTGTTAGTTTATGTATCTAAGATCCGTTTTAGAAATACAGATAAATATTATGGAATTCTTCATGCGCTAGCGCTTGTGGGTGTATGCGTGTGCGTCTGTGTGTGTGTTTTTTATAAAATAGTAGGCTGCTCGATAAATAAAAAGTTATCTCATGGGAATTAGATTTATTCGTCTGCCCAACGTTGCTTTAAATTTTAAATGGTAACTGAGATTTTAGTTACTCAGCATCCATACATCGACTATAAAACAACTTATAAAGGTATTACTGGATACTATCTACTTATAAATAAATACTTACCTTCACATTAAAGTTGATTATCGTGACCATAACTTTTGGAGAATTTAGCATTTGTCCAAACAAAGCTATCTATGAAACTGACTACCTGTCAGTATAAGAAAATCGCATCTTGCTAATATTGCTAAATGAGTATTTCATAAGAAATTTGCCTTAACCTTTTAATATTTCTCCTACAAAAACAGTATGTCATCATCAAACCATTAGTTTTTCCTAACAATTCCCCCTACAACCGAAAATTTGATAACAGCGAAAAATTAAATAGCGTTTCAGCGACAGTTCTGAACTTAAAATTGCAGATTGAGTAACCTTTTTAGGTTTTTAATAATACCCATAAAAAACATCGTTTTCAGAGTCATATTATTCTTCAATTTTAATTTGATTTTTGATATAGGAATTTGTAAAAATATGCCATTCTATTTTTAATATATTTTTTGTAATTTACTTTATATGTACCTAAGCAAGAAAGCTGCTTCACCCGATTAGTAAAAATCTCACAGATTTATGAAACTCTAACTACATTTAAAGTTATTACAATTGGATTGAAAATTTGCCCTAAATAAAAAATCTAAAATAATAATAGGTACATCTAATGTTTTAAATACATTAATTGTCGAAAAGTATTAAATGTAGACATACCTAAGTACTTGATTTGACAATTTAATGTCGTTAAAAAATAGCGAAACCTGAATTTTCTGTGAAACAATTTTTATGTAAGGCGAACCTAAATAGGGTAGTTTTCCATCACTTACTTGTTTGGGTAACTAATTTTATGTGCTTCCTAGGAACCGCGAAATCGGTTAAGTGATATGCAAAATAACTTTGTCCAAGGCTGCAAATGTAAACCAAACTATCATAAACATTTGACACTTTTAACGCAATATAATTTAACTAAAAATGTAGTAGCGTTAGGTTTTAAAAATACATATAGACAGGAAGTATATTTGCATTTCATTTAGATTTAAATGTAGGTACTTACTGATTTATTAAGGAGCAAATAAAAACACATATTTCTCAGAATTTATTGAAAAACTACAATTTAGTACATACCAATACCAATACCAATACCAATTTAATACTTGTTGCTGTTCATCTTTGTTTAATCTATTGGTCAGCATCATATTTTCAGATATTTTCTAAAATCCTGCAGCTCCATATCTACAAAACAATTGCGACTACAAAATATAGGTTCTTGCACTTTTAATAAAATAAACGCTTACTTTATGCTGGATTTTCTCTTACAAAAATGTTTACTATACGACCTTTAAGCCCCATTTCCCAATTCAATTTGAAAGTACCTACTTTGGAGAATATTTTTTGAAATTGGTTGTTTTAACTAAATAATTGGGAAACAGTTTAATAAGTTTTCTTTCTTTGTAGGAGATTGTATTCTTGCTGAATCTAACCCCGGCTCACTCTGCTAGAACTTTACAAGACAATGATGAATCCACAAACTGATAGAATTAGAAAGATTTTTCAATATATACACTTAATACATCTCAATTTAATCCAATCATAATGACACACACATACATCTTATCTGTTAGGTAAGTCATACACATATTTTATTTTAAGAGACTAGGTTTATCGATCAATATTCTTTTCTAACTGCCTGGAGATATTGTAAGGAGCAGAACTATCGACTCTTTGTCAGTTTCGTTATAAGGAAACAATATTCTGCGTAATGACAATACCTTAAATTTTACCTTCATGACATGATATTTAGCAATCTGTTTCTAGTAATAAAAACCAACATGGCGACTAGTAACTTGAAAAAGTTGTCTAAGTTTACCAGAATATACCAACAAAGTTCCCCCTTTTGGTTTCTAAACCGTACAGATTCATGTGTGTAATTTTCTGATTCCAATCGTATAAATAAAAGAGTAATATTATATTAACTTGAACATGCGTGGGTAGTTTTAACAATAACAATACTACGTACAGCGCAATGCAAACTGCAATTTAGCTTATGCATTATTTAGAACATTAACGTATAATGTGGCGTACCTAGTGTGATTACGCCCATACAAATAAATATCGAAAGATTATTTGAATACGTTCAGCATAAATGAGGGTAGAATGTATCGATAAATAAATAACAATAAACTATTGATTTTATATTAAAATTCCATTGTAATCAGCGTAAATTGTGGAAAGTTAAAGGTACGAATTGAAGATACATGTCAGATCGCTACATATAAGGTAAGCGCAATAACAGCATTTGGAGGACGTTAATGTTAGACGTAACAGGGTAATTCAATAAACATAAACGTTTTACGGTCCCAAAGCGTGCTCCTTTCTCGGACGTTGCATAAATAAGTGCGTTCGCGTTGAACAGCATCAACAATACAGGAGAACTGCCAGGAAAATGGCAAGATCATATCTAAATCTAAATTACAATTTATTTCGAATTAGTGCTATTATGCACACTTTCGTGTAAATATAAAAATAGGTGTCGCACTATCCTTCTAGAAAATCAATATAATAACTAATCAGTCTAGTTATAAAAATAGGGAATTGTTAAAATGATAGTCAATACGTTGCTTCTAAGCAACAACTAAAATAATTTTTATTATTTATTAAACAGTTTAAATATCATTAAACGTTATAACACTATAAATCACTAGTATTGTAGTCTTATGGAGGAGGAAAATAATAATATATAGAGTAAGTCACTTGCATTACATACAATCTTCCATTCCATCTGGGGCGAAAGTAGAAAAATTTCTTCAAGCAAGCAACTGATTGAACGCTTAAAAAAAACGAAATACAACTAACTTGTGACGTACACGTTGGTGTTGCGGGTCAACGATAGTGTTGACCGTGCTTCTACCTACCACCGCACGCTATCCATCGCCGAAGGGGTATTGAAGGAGCACAGGTTTCAGCAAGAAGTCATTTTGTGTTCATCTTGGATTGATTTTAAACCAAAATGGCGTTCCGTTTCGAAATCTTTAACCGGAACGGAGAGTTCCGTCTAACATTCACTAGATACTACATACCACCCAGGACAGACATATATTTGCCGTAATGGTTGCCAACGTTACGTAATACGGCACTGTAAGAAATCGCTTATACAATTTTAACAAGATAAATGATATGTGTAACTATTTTTGTAAGAAATTCTGTGCAAATATAATAAATCAGTATAAAGTTCAAACTGATGAAAAGCTTAAAATATGTGAGGCTTCTATTTTTAAATGTTTGCAAAGTTCTGCAACTTCGCACCTGTTATAACATATTTTACATTAAATACCATGTTTAAGTACTCCAAGTTGATTTACTTATTTTGTTGTTTTTATATGCATCGAAGAAATAGTTGTATCTCAAATCTCGTTACAATTGCGAAGTGAATTTCTGCTTCTCTTATTTACTGTCAGGTGTTTGCGTTAATCCCTTGTAATATTTACTGTATAGCAGTTATATTCTCATTTACAGTAAATCAGTATATTCTCAGGCTGTGCTCAGCAAGTGGTTTTCGATTTTTTACTAAGCATTACTCCCAGTTGGCTACAACACGTTTGATGATGGTGTAATAAGTAGATCGTAAACATTACTCAAAGTATTTAATAATTTTCTGTTAAAACGATATGAAGTAATTTTTACATTTTTAAATTTTCCATATATTTAATGTTGTCCGTTTAATATTCTCCAAGAAAACAAAATCAGCAGACAACATAATATATATATTGTGTTAATCAATATTTTCATTGTTTTATAATGCTATAATATTAATACCACTTACATAAAGATAGCGCTTCTACTATTTATTTTTTGAGTTTTAAATTTAAATGAGTAAGACATACGCTGGAAAGCAGTATTTATGCTGTCGCTGTTCATTAAATGTAAGAAATATTGCCATTTATTACGCGGTTTGATTCTGTACATAGCGCGTAATACTTTTTTTGCAATTACGAAGCTTATCTTGTGGTAAAACCGCCTTTCAACAAAACAAGTTTCAAACCAGATTCCTACAGAGACGTTCGTAAATGGCTACATTTAAATACTTGACTGTACTATTTATTTCGTAACTGTATGCTACAACCAGAAGCTTCTTGGAGACTGATTTTTCAAAATGCCCGCGCTAAATGAACATCCTAATTGAACAGCAGGAGAATTTAAACTTTTACAATTGTTCCCTGTCCAGGATTATTCGCTGAATATAAGAATACCGTACTGAAGCCGTAAGCTAATTTTAAAATGCAGCTTTTTTACTTTGTAGGGTATTACTTACCTATTCCACAATTCCACGTCCTGTAATGCAATCCTTAAAACGTGCGGCTGTCTTATTTCTGGAACAGAATTTATCTCAACAATTGTCGAGATATATGAAAGACTGTTTAGGAAACTGCCATCCCAGGCCATGTTTACCAAATGTACTTTTATTAACGCAATATCTTTTTGTTGTATCCTGAACGAAAAGCGCATGCCACACGTGTAACTGTCGTTCCGAAAAACTGGAAATAATATAAAAATAGATTGAGCAGTACGATAGTATGAAAGCGAAGGTGGAAAGCTCAGCACACATTCGCTGCAGACAAAGGGTGGTGTATTCTCTACTAAATAATAAATTTACAACAACAAAGGAATGAAAACGGCTTTATTAAAATAGGTTCAGCGGCACTAAATAACTATATTGCTTTACTAAGAAATAACAGTCAAGAAACTATTTAAATTGTTGTTAACATAAAGCTAGATGTGAAACACTAATTTACTAATCGTTATATACTCTTGTATAAATGTTACCTATCTTCCAACAGAAACATTAAGCACATATTTATTTTTGATGGATATTAAATTATAGGATTGTAATAAACTGAGTTTCTATAAGGATACAACCAGTTCAATCTAACAGAAAAATATCAACACTAAAAGAAAGTGCTAAAAACCTTCTCTGGAATTTCTGTCGTTCGGATTCGACGTTAAACTGTAGGTCCTCCGTGTTTCTCCCTGAGCGCTGAGGAGAAACACGTGGCAGAGAAGAGGCCGATGCTCAATAGTAGGGCAAAAAGGCTGTCAATGATGAATGACAATAAATTAGTATAGCACGGATTTATAGCTATTATTCGATTCGTAATAATTACTAACAGCATAGAAATATGTAGAATTGAATCCTAGGAAAGTAACTTCAAAAGCAAAACAAAGCTTTTTAAAGTTTTCTTGCTTTTTTCTATTTTATATTTTATGTATAATTGATACACTTTTTGTCATAAAGTGCTTTAATTTATTTTAAATTTTATCAGATCCTTGTTTTTATAATTTTTTTTTCCTGGTTCTCTAATTATTAATACACAACTTGTAGGTTAACCATGGTTTATTTCAAATATCAAATAAACTTCAAGATTTTTAAAATTTACAAACGTTAAATAATTAATGAACAAGTGTTTTATTTAGCAATTTGAAAAACACTTGACGTTTAGTTATAGAAATGATCGTAACGCGTGTTATTGTTACATTTGTAAATACTTATCAGTATTTCTTAACATTTTCGCGTATTTAATGTTAAGAATGTTTCATACCATTGCAGTCATATTTCTAAAAATCTGTTTGATATTTTAATGCTTATATTGGAGTTTCAAGTACTATTTTTCATTTTACATTGGACTTAAAAGTCTGTGCTGGAATAGTTAATATACAGACTGCGCTGACAGAAATCATTGTAAAACTTACAGGTAGTCCAGAATTACTAAAATTCTAATAGACGAAAAATAGGACAAAAACCATAAAAATTTAGTAGATTATTTGTATTTGCTAATATAAATCGTTGGTAATGATATATCTAAAATTATTATTTTAAAAATTAGTTGTACGCTGTATACAATTGAAATGTTTTTTTATTATTTAAGTCATTTTCTAATTTTCCTTTGTATGGGAATGCTAAATATAAAAGAAAATGCAACAACAAGGTTTCCTGTTTTTATTCTGTAATACTTCCGGTTTGATGCATCTATTTTCCAAGCAAAGGTGTTTTGCATTTTCCAATAGACCTTCAGATTTCCGTTTGCTAGTGTCTTGATAATAGTCTTAATATCTACATCTTCACAGTGCGTATTTTTGGTTCTAGTGAGCCCTAGGCTCATATACCTTCTGGGGCCCCCTCGTAGGATTAGGAAAGCATTAATAGCGGCACAGGCGAAAAACTTGGTGACAGAAATAGAACAAAAAACAATAACAATAAGTAGTACTGTCAAAAACCAACAATTATATCATTTAGATAACATAAACTAGATATAACACAAAATAAATAAAATAATAGAACCAACACAGAACACAAATGTCTCAATAGAGAAAAAAAAATACTAAACCAACATATACCTACTCGCCTAAAGCGCATTAAATTAAAATATTTAAATTTTTCTTTTGCGCATTTTTATTTCCGCAAATTGGTTTATAATTTCATTAGAATCTATGGTTTTCTAGTACCTCATTTTCCACGTTAAGAAGGGCCAAAGATAATAAGTTATCTTCATTCAAAGAGTTTCTAAGATATGATTTTACCCTTTTTAGAGTGGAAAATGATCGTTCACCTGACGCGTTACTTATTGGTATTGACAAATATATCCGAAGTAATATTTCAATATTGGAAAATGTTGAGACAGTGTTAGTTTCGATTAAAAACTTTAACATTTTTTCAGGATTTTGAACAATGTTGCTAGATTTACACATTTCCTTAAATTGCATTAATTCATTTTCTAGGTCATTTAGATCGATATCCTGATTGTAATATTGTTCAATATTTTTAAGACTTGTTTTGAAATCCCCTTTGGAATTATCCACAAAAAATATATTGAAAATATCATTAACAGAATTGTAAGATTCTTGCATTCTTTTTAACTCCATGACTAATTTGTCGCAAATTACAAAAAAATGTTTATTTTAAAGTTTTCATGTCCCACAAAACCAATTCCCTCAGAAGAACTTTCTTCAAAACAATTTTTTCTTTTCCGTATCCTGGTAGTTTCATCTTTATACAATGTGTTTTCAGGTAGCAATTTTTTTGCCTCTTCTTCAATTTCCCCATATTATTCTCTTAAATTTGTAACGAAAATAATTAAACTCATAAAGTTCGCAAGCTACAGTGAAGTTATTTTTAATTTCTTGCAAAGATTTGCTGGTTGCATTGATCCTTTCCAATAATTTGTTCCAAATAATAGTCATAAGAGCAAACTCAAATGAATTAAGTTTCTTCAAAATGTCTTTCGCTTCTGACCTGGTGGAATTCTTTTGGTTTTTAAATTTAAATTTTTAAATATAAATAATTTTTAAATATAAATAATTTTTAATTATAAATAAACTGTTGTTTTAAACAGTCACAGTTGGGTCGAGCGTGGGCCCCCCCCTGACTCAGGGGCCCTAGGCACGGGCCTATTGGAAAAATAGGCCCTGCATCTTCACATGTCGCTTCAAGCGTAGACTAAATGTAAACCGTCAATTTAGAAATGGTTTGGCTAAGGAAAATAGGCAATAAATCAAATGTAGAACTCACATACATTATAACACATAAAATAAGAAAACCATGAATAATGAAAATATTGTACCACAATATAAACATATTACAATATATCTATGTATTTTGTAATAAGAGAATATTATATGGCAATAAAAAGCATTAGAAAATATGCAAACGCCTTATAGTTTATACCATATAAAATAATTTTATGCCATGCGTTTTATTTGAATAGACATATGGAAATTTCACATACAAAATACGGAAAAGTAGTCTAATATGTTTCAGGATAAATTTTACTACACGTAATTATAGTTAAGAAAGTAATAATGTTTCCAGTCATTGTGCCAGTGTAGGTAAAACATGCTACATTGTAATCATAATATATAGATATTGTTAAAATATAAAAAATATGATTAAAGGACTACTTATTCAAGTCAGAAATTAAAAGGGTGATCATCTTGCCAGTTGGTCTACTGCGAGCTCTTCTATGATATTCTTCGGTTTTTTAAACAGCAATTCCGGGTAGGTATGTAATGCGTATACATATTGTTCGTAGAGTCCTGTAAACAAAAGTTATAGAAAGTTATTAAATGATACAATTTCACAACATGTTTATATTATACTCTATAATTGGCAGGCTATCCGTTTAATACAGTATTTTTATTATTATTGTTCTACAATACGTCGCAAATTTGTAATATTCAATCAATAATAAACAACTGCTCAGCTTAAATACATAGAAAGTTTTACTGACTGATCAGTATGCGTTATAAAACATTTTAAAAATGTATAATATAGATGTTTACAGCACAAGCTATAGAGCACACCATTTTAATTTTCCAGTTCTAAACGTCAAGGTAGATAATTAAACGTCGTTTATTTTCCTGTACACGCTAAATCGGTGTTATATTATAGTCACTTTTCCCTATTACATTTACTTGTAATACACAAATGGCGGGCATTACAATAACTTCAAATTAATTTAATTGAGGTGAACGCAGTTCCTACTCATCAATGTCCTATGGAAACCCGACTGCCAATAAGTATAATATTTAATACGTAATTATTAATTATTATTGTCACCTTAGAACTATAACTAATGCTCTTTATAGTCCGTTACCAATCAAATTTTCACTTCAGGATGCATTTACACGTACATTTCTATAATTAAATATTAAGTAAACGGCCGTAGTAAATGCGTAAGTTAATCCTAATTGCAACATATCTAATGAAAACTAATAAAACATAACGAATCTCCTTGAAAAATTTTCTGTTTTTGCAAATGTACAAAACCTGTTTGCGAAGAACGAGGTTTTCTGAAAGTATTCTACCTTCAACTTCTTGAGAACAGGGTGCACCGAACTTGCGGAATCCAATAAGAAGAAGAAATAGAGTAGGAAAGGCACACAAATTTGTATCTATACTGTCTGGGGCCGTCGAGGCAGGCAATGTTTAAGTACGAATAGTCTCTTAGGGAGGAATCGGACAGAGATAGTCCTCTCCGCTGATAAGAGACAGGGATATGAGCTCATCTTATACGGAGGCTAAGGTGCAAGTTCTCGTCGTAAAATACACAAAATACTGGCTACTGTACACGTTCAAGGAATATATAAACTCACTTAATTTTTACCAGCAAGTGAATACCCGTTTTTAGTACTTATAAATTTGCTAGTTTATATAAATATTATGGTATTTGTTCGCAGTTTTTATTCGCTTTTACCTCAATATCGTTAGCGTAAAATCACAAGGAAAACCAATTAGATAAATACGTGATACTTCGTCAACTATATCAACCTATAAAGTGCTTTTCTGGATATCTCACTTAAAAATGTAAAAGAATTATTTAGTGCCACACTTTCTCTTATATTACGGAAACCTGCAATTTGAGAAAAGTTTCTCCGAAATGTATATTAGGGTTAAATTTACAACCCTTTTGGTTCACAAATATGCCTTCTTTTTCAAAAGAATTTATAATGCTGTAGGTATAACCCTTTTAACCCTTTTCCTGTAACCAGCTCGAAATACAAATTGAATTCAACTTTCTCTTTAAAATGCAGCATAAAACTTTTTCACAACTACGCTGGTGGATTCTTTCGTGTCCTGAATAGATACAAGAACAATCTTCGTCTATATAGCTCGATCTCTTGGAATAACATGGCCAAATAGTAGGCAGGGTGAGCAAAATAACTCTATAAATAAAACGAAATAAGCAATAGAAGTACGCAAGACGGACCGGAATGGGGGACAGGTGAACAACGAAATAGGCAATGTTTACAAAAGTGCAATTGTTGCCTGAATTTCCTCGATAAACTACATCTGTAAGCGGATTGTTCGTGGGTCCAGACTCATTCTTATACTCGTCCAAACACATTTGTAGTGCAGCGAACTTTATCCCGTAATTTATATAGGCAGGAGCTCTGGAAAAGTGCAGAATAAGAAATCTTGTTGCTTGCTGCGTCGTCGTTTCTTATAACAACCATTTTTGCGAATATACGTAGTATTTATTTGTTTGCCGTTCTTTTAAAGCACAAGCTACTATTTCCGAGTTTACCCTACGGAAGTATAGAGGAAAATAATGTACACATGAAAAACATCAATAAATCTGAATAAAGTAGTTGTAAGAAGGAACTAAATGCATCTGGTAACAGGGTACCTTTTATTAGCTACGAATTAAAGCAGATTTTCTCTGTGTCTTTATTATGTAATTTATAATTAGAACTCAATATAATTTTCATATAAAATCCGTAGAAAACGAACCAGGGAAGGACGACGTCATGCTTTAATGAAATTCATCTACAGTGAAACCTATAGCGGAATCTTGTTTAAAACGAGAAAAGTTTCGATCTTGTGGAAATTATAAATTTTAAAAATTTCTGCTGCGGCCAGAACATATGTAATGCAAACGTGGTCCGAAAATAATACATATTTTGATAAAAAATACCCGCTCAAAATTTTAAATGTATACAGGGTGATTCCCAATATGAGCGAAAAACTTTAGCCACGTATAACTGAGGTTATTTAATCCCTAAATGACCCAGTAATTTTTTTTATTCGACTCCATTACTGCATATTGGCGCTTCAAGGTTTTTTAATCTCAATTCACTACAATGTAAAATATTTTTTGTTTCTTGTATTATTTTGATAAACTTCGTTGTTTTGGAAAATTTAATTTCTAGTCAAGAAACCAAATGTTTCACTACTGGGTCAGATTTCATCCACTTTTCGTTCTCAATTGTACGTTTTGCTTTACTGGATATTAGGCTGGGACTGTTAGCTTTCTAAAACAACGACGTTTATCAAAATCGCACAAGAAATAAAAAGTTACCTATTTACATTTTAGTGAATTGATGTAAAGAAACTTTGAGAACAATCACTTGCGTAACGGTTACGAATCAAAAATAATACTAGATAATTTAAGGGTTAAATATTATCAGCTATATGTAGTTAAAGTTTTCCGCAAATGTTTACAATGACCCTGTATACAATTAATTTTTTAAAAATTGAAATAATAGCGTAAAATGCCACGAAAATGTCGAAAACTCTTTTCAATCTAAGTATATAGGTACATATCTATGTTGACTTAAACTACATAACCTGCATTTGTAAACGTAAACGTTTTTTATTAAATGTAGGTATATAATAATACCTATATTTTAGATAGGAGTACAAAATACACAAAAACTGATAGAAACTTGCTTAAGCCGGTAAATATGGCGGTTCTTTCAGACTCTCCCTTAAACAGGTTCTACTGTATTCCACAGTCGCATATTTTTAATTTCAACCATAACTACCTCATGTTATTGTAAAACAAAAGTAATTGCCGCTGCGTTTTGTCATACGTTATATCTTTAACTACCTATTGTTTCATAATTGTTTCAAAATTGGAAGATGAAAAATGGACAAAATGGTCGCTAAAGAAATAATTGAAACTAAATAACAATCTAAAAACGCTACAAAGGTGATACAATTTGTTGCGTGATCTCTATGCAATGAACATGCTAATAATGGATACTGTATAAACAAATCCTGATAACGTTTCGAAATTTTCTAAAACTGAGACAGCTAAGATCAACAACAGAAGAAAATTAGGCAAACAGACGCAGCATGCATATATTTACTTGAAAAAACTATTCCTGAAAAAAAGAGACAATTATCATCTAAACAATTTGTAGCCTGAACACGATTGGAAGAAGAGTTGCAATAGTTTAACCCGCATGATCGCCGGACCTAACCCGACTTGCTTATTTCATGAGGACATTAAAAGATATTTAAAAAATGGACAAAATGTAGAGCAAGCACCGACAGATACCCGGTCAAAATCGTTTCATGATTTGTTTATTGGAAGACTACATTATCTTCAAAAGTAAATACGTTCAAAGCCAAAACAAGGGTGTGGCAAATGAAACACTCGTCTTATGTTAAACATACAAAATGGCGTGACAAACACATAACAAATTTCTACACCTGCAAAAAACAGCAGTATATTTATTAAAATATGAAAACGCTTCTTAATTTTTTTCTGAAAAAACTTTAACTTTAAACGCTATACCCAGAATGTGTCTGGCGAATTCTAGTAATTGTGGCTTGCATAAACTTTTAGCTAGCTTTATTACAATAAGAAATATGAGAGAATGTGTGAAGTTTTTCTAATTAAATCAAATCATTTAGATAAATAACTTTTGATATGATAATTGATGATTTTGGGGCTAGGAAAACCCACAGAATGTATGTTTAACTAAATTAGTTTATACTCGGTTTTTCCAATTACTTATATTATCTATATGAATGTAGCATGTATTACTATACTATACTATACTCAATGTAAATGTACAGGGTGTTAAAGAATAACACTGACAAACTTTCATAATGAATTCAGGCCATAAAATACAAACAATTCTTACTGAACATAATGGTACATTACAAAGTTATAGCTCACAGAAGTCCAGAAATCTCAAACTAATTTGGTGATAACTTTTGTGGCAATGCCAGTTTATAGAAGATAAAATTAAAACGTTCGTGAAATAAACAAGTTAGGTTATAGGTACTATAACAGTTCTCTTAGACCATAACTAACAATTATACACTTGCATAGTAAACCTACTATGCAAACAAATATTTAAGTAAGCAAATAATGTAATTAATATGATGACAACCCCAGAAACTTGGAACAGCGTTGTTAGTGACTGAATTAAAATGTTATTTCCTGGCAGCATATATTGTGTACACTTAATTACAATACGTCCGCCAATGATATACCTATAATAGAAGAAAATCATCAATTTGTGATTTTATCAAGAATCTTGCTCAAAAAATACCTACAAAAGGGACTCTTTTGCAAGCTGTATAATCAAACCATTTTTGCGATCAATTTTAGGGAAAATCGAGTTACTTCATATTATATAAGTCAAATTCTTAGAGGTAATTCAGGATAAACTAAGAATGAAAGTTCATACACCGATGCATTTACCTAATAATATTTTGTTACACAGTTGTAACTTTCTGTTTCACCAAACTGTTTATGCGGTTATTTGTTTGCAATTCGGGTAGATTCTGAAATTTCGGTATATTTAGTATGAAGTATCCAAATTTTCGTGGTAACTAATAAGTAGATTTTCGTCTAAAATTTAAAAAACTTGAAAATGCGGAATAAAAGGATTAGCAACAAAGATACTTCTTATACGTATTGTATGCACGGTATGCAGATAAGATTCTTTCAAGAAAAATTTAAAAAGTATGAAGACTTAAATAACATCGAGTCTATATTGCACCAACTAGTAGGTATATGCTAAACCAAATAAGAATAATTACATGTATTGTAATATGTATGCAGTGCCATTATAGATTTGTTTAAAAATTTAGACGAACTATTGCATAAGTTATTCACAAAAAAGTCAATGTAAAATTGACCTATAGACTATAACTCCGGAACGAAGCCCAGGAGCTAAAATGTAGACAATATAATTCACTTGCCACAACGTATATTTTAATAAACCCACTCATACCATTATTCTTAGAGTGCTTTATCTCTTACGAGACGTAGCGATCTTCTCTCCTATGCCTGTGTTGCGCGTTTTTAGAGTGTCACATACATAGAGGACCTACAGTTTAACGTGGGTTCCGAACCACGAGATGTGTAAACACTTCTACTCCAGAGAAGACTTACTAGGCAGAATAGCTCGCTGGTTTGCCATTGCCTTGCGAGGGAGAACGGCCGTTAAAAATCTGATGTTCCGGTGCGGGGAATTGAACCCAGGACCTTCAGCGTAGAAGTCTAACGTGCTAACCTCTAGCCCACGGCCACCTACCATTATTACTGGATATTATAGTATAGTAACTTATAGTAGCTTCTACACTTTAGAAAAAGTAACTGAAATCCAAATTATCATATTGATCTGTGTTTCTTTATCTTCCCGTTTTGCAATCGCTACTATTTCTAAACCGTATCATGCTTTTCTTAAAAATGTAGCATATAGAAATTTTAAATGGTAAAAATTTAAAATACAACCCTATCCATAAACCAGCAGGCTCTTATGTTTTGAATTAAACCAGTCAACGATTTGATATTTCTGGTGTAATAGGAGCTAATCGAATATTTAATCTCAAAAATGAAAAAATGTTAACACCGCTCCATGTCGCAATAATTTATGTAGTAACGTGTTATTTACAGAACTACAGCAATTATTACATACTTGTGCGTAACTTTGTATATATCATATCACTACAATTACCGTACAATTTAGTAAATTTATAGAATGACGCAGGTTTGTGGTTTATTGGTTCAACCTACATTTGTTAAGAAGAAACATTGGTTTTATAATTTTTATTTCTGAGTAAATCCATAAATTGTATATTTTATAAGCTAAAATAATATAAAATCGATATATTTGCAATTTTCTTCCGGGCGGTGGTTCATATGTTGAAAAGAAACAAAACTACAAATTTTAAATTAAACGTCTATTGTTTTCATTTTAAAGGGTCAAAGTTCATGACAAAGTTAAAAGCTCGGAAATAATATTTTCTTCTCTAACTTTAGCTTTAAAATTTAATCCAATCTAATACAAATAAGAATAACAATTTACTATACACAACGCCGTGAAGTTTAATTGTTGCCTGTTGTACAATAAACATTTTAAATTCGGCTTTCTTAATTAATATAACTCATCAATTAAAGATGTTTTTTACGCTTACAGAGACATAAATCCTTGCTATTGACGTCATAGTGTTTATTCTTATAACACCTAGTGAGAAATACCTAATATTAACTCACTTCTTGAACATATTACTTGTAGACACGACCACAACCGTATCGGAACACACAACAGTTATTAGCTCAAGTAATTATAATTGATTATGAAACTGTTAATAAAGTCGCGTAAACACCCATGTGTAAGAGATACAGGGTTTCGGACAAAATCTTGTGACAACACCGTTAAATTAATAGTATAAGTCGTATATGTAAAGCAAAATCAAATTTACTAAATTTATTGAAAATTTAAATAAATAAAATAATAATCTAGAATCTAGTTGATTGAAGTGTAAAGAAGATGAGAGTTTCCTACAGAAATTATTTTAAATCGAAGGAGTCATCCAAATCCAAGTTACACCTGAAATAACAATAGGAAAAAATAACTTACCTATTTTAAAAATTGTAAATATCACTTTTGAAAGCCGTGAAATTGCTTTTGACATTATCAGCGTTTCGGCATAAACATTTGTCCTGTTCTATATTTCGATTGCAAAAGAATCCACGTTTAAATTTGTTTAAGCGGGTCCTTGTGGCGTCCTTGGCTGCATTGTTATCAGCAAAAAATTTTTTTCCGACCAAAATATCCTCCAAAGGAATTACCAAATTTCACGCAAACAGATCCGTACTGCATGGTAGACTCTTCCATTTGAACTACCCCAATAGTTAATGTCGACGTGATTGTTTCAAACCGGAAAACAAAACTTGCTTTTAGAATCGAACAAATGTTTAAACACGTAGAGTAATTATGCCTACGTCCAAATCAACCAAGCACTTTAAGTACTTTAAGATGTGACATTTACTTTACAAAGAAAATTACCTTTGGCATTCTTGGGGAAAATGTATTTTACGCTTGGATCATTCCACATATATGTATATGTTGTTTCAGCATAATATGAGCTTTATACGGGGTGCCTAACTTCATTAGCCAGCAAAACCCTAGTAGGTATGTTATGAACGAAAAACACAAATCATTAAAAATAGTGCGTGTCAATAATTTTCTTTAGTTGCAAGGTGTTTTTATGTACCTACCTACAGAAAACGTTTGTAACATTGCAATAATAGGTGTTTACTTTGTTGATAGTATGCCGTCTAAAAATGTGATTTCGTTTTATTATTGATTCTGAAAAACATTTTACAATACGTTATCAACAAACACATTAAACACTTCTTTCCGCAATGTTTCCGAAGTTTACAGTCAGAAATAAAAACTATTTATGGCCAACTCTTGTCAATCTGTTATTTGAATTTACAGTTCAAGTCATTTAAAATGAGCAACGATATAATAAGATGAGCTATGGCATAATAAGATTCCGGTTATAACGAAGTTCCGGATAAAACGAGTCCGGTGGTAACAAGATTTCAATGTTTATAAGTTTGGATTTGTAATTTTTACTATATTTTCCGCTTATAGTGATCGCTCGCACCGGTATCCACTACGAAAACATTAACTATTTTGTAGCATTCTGACTACCGTACCTCAAAAATTATTAATTCCAAGCAAACTTAAAATAAAAACATTTGTTATTTAAGGATTGAATTTGAAAAAACACTAAAATGTTTGGAAACCTTCTGCTTGATATCAAGTCATTAAATGTTTTACCCGAATATTTTAGATAATCTTCAAAATGTATTGTATTACAGCTATTCAGGCGAAATGTTTAATTTTACAAAACATTTTTAAATGTAATCTCGGCGATTTAATATTTAAATCACAGAAACTACTACCGATTGAGGGATTATAAAAATAATAAGATGCTGTAATTATGCAGCATGCAACTGTATACTTATATACTTTTATAATAGATAATGAAGCCTTTGAAACTGCAAAAATATAATTTTATTCTTAGTAAACATGGCATTTGAAGGTCTAATAGTGCAATTTTTGTAATTTTCCCTATTATTGCTGTTAAAATGATTATAACGAGCAGCAGTTGTTCAAAACTTTCACTCTAAGCGAAATAAACTACGTATTATTCCATTTCAGAATGAATCTTTACTTATGATAATTTAAACATAAGAGGATTTACTAAATAATTGTATAGGGTGTTCTAGATATGTAAAAAATAAATTATTAATGTTTTCCCGTCGCGATGGAAGATAACTAATTGTACGAAATCAAGTATATATTAGGAAACACTAAATGACGTTTGCTAATACCTAACTATCTTTTGTGTCTTTGATATTATATCAGGTATACGCTGGCTGATATAAAATAAACCAGCTTGTGTAATGTTACTTCTGGCATTTATATTGGTGTCCATCGCAATTTAAGTACTAAAGGGCACCGATATAGCCCCTTGAATGCAAGAACAATTCAAGAAACGCATGTAAACACAATAATTTAATGTTAGGTATAGCAAATTTATTTTTTACAGAGACAACTGTAATGTCATTTAAATTAGCCACCCACTTGACGTGAATGAACAAATGCGTTTTATGTACAACAGAGGGTTACTCATTCCCTCCCCCAAAATGTTCTTAGTATCTTTTTCTCACGCAACAACCTTATACTTAACACTGCATTAAATAAGGCAAGCATTTTACCCAACTTCGCGTGATTTTTGTGCGTTACTCTGTTATTTGTAATTCAAACTTGAAAGTATCTTGTTGACTTACACAATTAATGCTATAATTTTTGTGAAAACGTTTTGGTGTAATAAATTCTATTCTGTTTTATGGTTGAATTTACGCTTGATTACATCCGATAAACAAACAATGAAGGTATTATTTTTACTCCCACTTTTCGTTCTTTGTCATACACTGAAAAAAAGCTTAATTAAATAACGTTATTGAACATTATGTAAATTGGGCAGGATAAATGAGAACAAACGACTATTGTTTTGAATTAGAGACAACAAAGAGCCAGTAGTCCGGCTTAGATTTAATTTAATGGTCATAATTATAACTTACTCTAAATGATAACTATTTTTAGAGGCATATATCTTAATTATATTGAATGGTAGATGGAATACGTTTTCAATTAACATTAGTATTTAAACTTAAAGTGGTGCTCAAATAGATAAACATGTAAAGATGTATTCTGGTATCCAAGCTAGATCACCAGACACTCTAATCGCACAGATTTAGCTACATAATAATGGAAATTCAGGAGAGATTTTCAAGTCTATACGTCAGTTGCCGCAATTTCAATGTTTAGATCGTCTCCTGAACTTTTGTTAAGCATCGCTTGATCTTAAAGTGTTTACCTATTATGTTGTTTGTGCTTTTCTCAATTTGCGGGGTTGTACGTCGCGAGAGGGATACGGTAACTTGTAATGAGCTTTCCTGTGACGTCAGTCTGGTAATGCGTCTGGCTGCGAGGGGTTGTCAGTCATTGATAACATACACTTGTGTTCCCGTCGTTATAGTTACCTAGGTCAAGAATTAGGCTGTACAAACGTATATACAGTTCGTTGCTTCTAAAATAACTACATCTAAACTATGCAGGGTTAGCTCTATTCCCGAAAGATTTTGTGCCGCTAAACAGAATTCAAAATTATAAGAGTTAAAAGAACTCTACAAACGGCTTGCAATCGTGTTTTATGACTGAAGTATAATAAAAAATATCCATTTGACAATTTTTATAATAAGATGTTTAGTGGATTATAGGAATTATTCCATACTTAGGCCTAGCTTTATACAGATTTACTTAATTAAAATTAAGGTTTTATTATATACAGTAACGAGCGCATTTGTTATATTGGTAGACTGCGAAATCTTTGTAAGTTTGTCATTTACTAAATGTACTGAAGTGAAAATAAACTGATTTAAAATACTTTCTTTGAGTAAACAGGCAAAAAATATACTAGTTCATAAACAAAATAATACAGAACCGATTTATCTGTCATTTACCTCCGGTTGAAAATCAGTATGTAAGAAAATAAAAAAAACCATTACAAAGTTGTTGTAAAAATATAGTAGGGAAAATTACAAAATATATAGTTCGGTATTAAGATTTTCTTAATAAAATCAGTGCGTGTTTAAAATTACTGCGGCATTATTATTTAAATATATTTATAAAATCCAATGCAAATAGGAATATCAACCTATGATAAACAACTCTCCGTGAAATTAGGTAATCAAGAGTTTAAATTCGTCTTTTTTAATTAATATAACTTAAAGATATAAATTAAAGATATTTTTCACCCATGCATGAAATTAAACATAAATTCTTCAACAATTCAGTTCTACAACAGTCGAAACTGTGAAGAGTACAACGAGCTACATAACTCTATACTGGAAGGCTTTCGAACTGCTGAACAAATTGAAAATTTACGAATACTTTAAATGAACGCTGCAAATGCCTTACAATCGCGTTTTATAACAAAAATATATTAAAGTTTTTTACATAAACTCATTTTAAGGAAGGCACGGAATTAAAAAAAATTGTTTTATAGAAACACATTCTACTACTTCAATTTTCTCAAATAGTGTGAATATATTTCTACATGTTTAATATACTGAATGTAGTATGCAACTCTAGCAACAATATAATTTTCTCTTTATTTTTCTTATGGTCGTTCTTCTAAATGGCTTTACTCAGCAATCAGGAACTTTTCGAGAATTATTTTACAATGTTGTTTCTAGATATGCCGTTCTTAATCGGGCAAACATAATTTATAAAGTTGGAAGCTAAGATAATAATATTTTGCGCCCCACTTGAAAAACCTGATAGCCCATTCTGCTGAGTTAAAACTTTAATATATCTTGAATAATTTACAAATGAAAGAATGTTAAGTTTATAAATGCGTCTTAAATTTATATTTTGATTTCAAATATCTTTGCTGGTAGTTGTATTTGCTTTAGTTATCACTAATTAATATTATCTATTGTTTCGGGAGTCTTAAATTAGGCATAGCGGCATAACAAGAGGAAAAGGCTTCCTTTGTCAAAGCCTGAGGTTTCCATTTTAAAAAAATTTTGATCGTTTGAGCACTATTAAAATAATTCTTCTGAATTTCTTCTTTTACAAAGTAGAAACTTAGTTCATTACGGAATATTGTCTAGCATATAGAAGCAAAATCTAAACTAAAAGAAATTTTCAGTTTAAATTAAAATTTCAACAACTACCACGCCATAATCATATTAACAGGTTATGAGGTGACAAATTTTGCTTCAGCAATAAGCTAGAAAATATAAATTTACATCAATTCACTGAACTGTAAATAACTTTCTTGTTTTGTGATAAACTTTGTTCTTTTGAATCCAAGTTAATTTCCAGTCGAAAAATGTACAATTGATTGTGAAAATTGAATAAAATTTTACACAAAAGTGAAAAGTTGTTTAAAAATTTGTAAATTAGGGTATATCTTGAAAACGAGATTTTTCAGCTTCTAAACTAGTATTCTGTTTTCCAATAAATAGGTCCTTACAACATTTTTCGAAGATTTCATATTTCAAGAATTATCTAACAAAGTTTCGAATAGAAATAAGCTTCAGACCTAATTTCCCAATATTTAAGGCAAATTTTTTACTTCTAGGTGAAATTTTATCCACTTTTCACAATCAATTGTACATTTTTCTTGGCTGGAAATTAAGCTTGGACTGTTAGCTTTCCAAAACAAGTCTATCACAATCTGACAGGAAACGCAAAAGTTATTTACTTTTTAGTAAATAGATGTAAATAATTTTGAAGACCTTTACCTCGGTAACGCATTGCAATAAAAAAAATTAATTAATTGAAACTTAAGGACTAAATACCTTCAGATATACGTGGTTAATGTTTTCCGAACATGTTTAAATATACCCTGTATATATTTATTTCCTCGAGAATGCAAATTGGCGTATTTTAGATTTAAACTTTCTGATATGACTATGTTGATGGTAAACTTTAAGTTTCGTTAGTTACTATGCGTTCTCTTAATTCTGTCCGTTATTAAAATACTGATTGAAAGTTTTATGTTGGTAAACGCATTAAAAATAAGATCCTGTTAAATATGTCGTTTTTCCAATCGTTTATTTTTCGATTTTTACCAATAATTAAACTGAACTGACAGATGTAGTTAGCCTAAACTATTTTGGTGGAGTTTGGGTCTTAAAATAAATAAACACTATACAAAACCTTAATCAATTTTTTAAATTAGTGTTTCTATATTATTAATAGATAGTGTTTATATTAACAAGCATTTCACAATAATTTTTTTAAGCAACGACAAAAAGACTTCACCTTTCATGAAAACATTTTATTTTGTCTTGTAGAAATACTAAACTTGTAAATTGCTATTTCTGCACTTCCCTTAGCAAGTGTAAGTGAGAATATGTTGTTTCTTTTGGTAATTAAATTTATTGTGCATCGTAAACCTCATTCCTTCGAGTACTTGTCTAAACATTCCAAAGTGAGTTAATGCAACGCTTTTACCTAGAATTGTTGTTTATTAATTGAAATGCAGACGATGCCTCTTTGGTGGTAGAACTTTAACATCCCTGGAAATTTATAGATAATATATTTCTATCTCCATCCTGTTCATTTATGTGTAGCTACTGTTATTGTTCCTATTTTATATTCTATCGTAATACACGGTAGACTTCCTTAGCGATATCGGAAATTGTGCACTTCCTCCACGTTGATAAACTTATCTGATTTATCACAAATCCGGAAAATATTCATAATCATAATTATGCATAACCCGTAAATACTAGAACGGTTGATTTAAAATAACCCTCACGGAGAATTTTAAAAATTTCTAATTACTTGTGCACTGAATCTGGAATCTATTTACTACTAAAAGGAATACGCAGTGTATTTAATGAAACGGAACATGTACATCTGCATTGCAATTAAATCCTAACATTACAGATATTTATTAAATGCAGTGTATTTATATTATTGGATATCCTTCTAAACAACTAAGAAAACCTGCTCTACGCTATTTTTGAATATTAACTAATTTCATACGGAACAACAGAATGTACTAGTGAGTTGCGAAACAATGATAATGCTTTATTTCGATGCGAATAATTGTAATTCAAACCACAGTCATACATAAAAACATTTGTTAATTGGACATATCCCGTTCTGAATTTATATTCCGATCAAAGCACAAAACACGACTATAAGACGTTGTACTCGTTAATTAATTAAAACGGAAGTAATTGTTAAGGTTTACATGAATCAATTAGGCTATATTTCCAGTTCCAAAACTGCATTGATTTAGTTCATACAATATTAGGAGTACATTTTATCCTAACGGATTGAATAAATTGTCCAAATGTGTTTATTTTCAAATGAAATCCTCACAAAAATAATTTAGTAAATCGAGCCGATCGTGAGATACGCTGAAGGTCTGGAGTTCATTTCCCATTACCAGAACATCGGATTTTTAACGACCGTTCTCCCTCGCAAAGCAATAGTAAACCAACGACATAGTC